>PVJC01005793.1:0-57552 GCA_004026665.1 Murina feae | reverse complement strand
TTCCATTTTTTGAATGTTGCCCACAAACTTTCATTGCATGTCATGTCAATGTGCTATTCATTGAGTGCAGAGTTGCTACTTAGCCAGGGCTCGGAGCAGTGCTTGGCACAGGGATGCTCCCAACATAAGGACTATTATTACCATCAGCATTATTACCAGAAGTTATTTAATCACTTCCTTCTTGTTAGAAATGTAAGCTATTTCCAATTTTTACTTTACATGCGTCTGGAAGGAACACTTTGGGGTATAATGCTTTCCCTGAATTTCAGAGCATTTCTTGAGGAGGCTCTCCATCTCCAAGTAAGTAACATGGGATACAATCAGGCCTGTGTCACTAAATGCAGATGGGGCTTGGTGACACTGAAGGTGACAGGAGCCAGGGGACTTCTTCAGGAACTGAGAAGGCACGCAGTCTCTCCCTTAGCTCTGCGGTGGTGTCTGGGGGGTCCAGGTCTTCCCGCCAAGCACCCTCCCCCTCATGTGTCCTTGACCTCTTGCTTTCCCGGCTCTTTCCCTCCATCCTACATAAGTGAAGCTGGTTTCTCTCCTCTTATGCCACTGTTCCCTCCTCTTCCCTTCATCACCACACCTCTCGGAGAATAATGCCTCCCTCTCTGGGAAGCCCATCTCTGCAGCTTCTAGGCAACCTCCTACAGAGTCTTTGAAACTGTGCTCAAATGACCTGTTTTGGGCATGCTTACCAGGCTCCGAGTTGGTGCCATTCTAGTACCCACTACTGGGGACTGTTTGCTGCGCAGGCTCAGCCCCAGGGATGAAATATGATGGGTGGCCGGTGAAATGCCACCGAGAGACTTGATTAATGGGGAGACCGGGGAGCAGACTGGGGGGCGGGCTTCATAGCTGCCACTGCAGTGCTCAGTGAAAGTCCCCCTCCTCGCCCTTTTCCTGAACAGGGCAGCTCTGAGTTTCATCCTAGATCGTGGAAATTCTGCCCTCACTGGAGAGACCAGGTGTGATGAGGTTCCTGCCCATGAACCCCTGGGACACACATGGCAGAGCAGGCACCACCTACCTCTATTCCGGGGTCACCCTTTTCCCCAGGCTCTCCTTTCTCCCCCTGTGGGCACAAAACACCATGGCGTGGATGCCAACACTCAGGGGAGCCTGGGACAGACACACCCTCAAACCTGTGACAAACCAGACCAGAGGTAGGCTAGACCCAGGTGTTGGCAAGGAACACCTCAGAGGCTATGGGGCTGGTCAGCCTGAGGGACGGAGATGGGACAGGTGGCCTGTGACCCCTGCTTTTAAGAACCTGAGTTTTCAGCATGGGGGAGGGGAGGCTGGCATTCTCCATGGGTCCTGCAGGGCACAGGCCCTGGGGTTGAACCCACAGAATATGGCATATGGCAAAGGTGATTATGTGACAAGCTTATGTTTATAGTTTACAAACAATAACCTATGTTAAGATTGTTACACATATGTTACACACACACAGAGTTCTGTCCTGCCAGCACACGCACGGACAGACCCCTGTTGGTCTTGGTCTTGAAGAAACAGGCTGCTATAATGTGAACTGTCTACTATGGGTAGGGTCGTATGGCAACCTTTGGCAGCTGAGGGACCGGTCCTGCCATAGCAGGGAGGTGATGATGCCCGCAGCAGCGAGCTGGGCTGGGGTCCCAGCTCTGGATGAGAACACAGCCGGCTGACACCCTGACGCAGCCTCGGGAGGCCCTGGGCACAGGACCCAGCTGGGATGGGCCTGGATTCTTGACCCACAGAAACGGTGACATCAAAGTGCGTGTTGTGTTAAGCTGCTGAATTAGTGGTGGTTTTTAAAACGGCTACAGAAATGAATTAAGGCTCCAGAGGCAGAGCGGGGGCCAATGGGGGGATGGTGACAAGGGAGCTTGCACCCCAGATCTAGGAGCACTGCCTTCAGCGTGGAGATGCCCCCCTAAGAAGGGGACGTGTTGGAGGCGATGAGCTGCCTCTTGTATCTGAGTGAGGCGGCCGCAGGCAGTCCCAGGTGGGACTGGTTGGCCTCTGAGGTTCTTCCCACTTGGAAGAGGAGAATTCTGAGTCTAAGGTCCTGGCACCTTTGCACTATGTTGGCTCTGAAGACAGAGGCCGTCATGCTGTGGGCCGAGGGAGTCAGAAACCTTGTTTATACTCAGCTGCCCTCAGGAAGTATCTGCTCCTCAAGAGGACCCCCTCCCCAGGCCGAGCCGGCTGGGAGTTAGTGTGGCCTCACTGCAGTGCTAGGCACCTGCTAGGCTGCCAACCACGTGAGTGGCGCCCCTGCTCAGGTGCCCTTGCCCGCAGCTGCCGCTGACAGCCTGATACCCAGCCCCCGGGCCTTACTGTAAATCCCGGGAGCCCGATCGGGCCAGGCAATCCTGTCGTTCCGGGTCTCCCTGGGCCACCTGGTTCTCCTTTCTCCCCAGTTGGGCCATCTAGACCCTAAGGACCGACAAAGATCTCTGTTAGTCAAGTGCAAGGTTGTCACGCTGAGCATCTGTGACCCAATGTGGCATGCACGCACGCGCCCTTCCTCCACAGGGCGGTGTCTAGGACAGTGACCATTCAGACGGAAGCCATTGGTGCCAGGGAAGGGCCCCAGTCAAGGCAGTAGCCTGGCTGGAGTGGGCTAGGACCCAGCTTTTGTACAAGCATTCTCCGTGGTGAGAGGGCTTCCGCACACTTTCCCAAGAGGCAGTTTTCTACTCTGACTTCCTCTCTTTCCCAACATCCTAGCGAGGTTTGCAGAGGAGGCATTCTAAGCCCAATGCAGAGACAGGGACCGGGGCTCTGTCAGGCTCAGGGCCTTTCAGGGGGACACGGAAGACGACAGAACAGGACCCAGGGACACTGGCCGTTGTAAAGGAAGTGGCCTGAGGGGAAACCAGGTGAGTCCCCTTCCCCCAACTCCCAGGTTAGCAGCCCAGCCCCCATGCTGGGGCAGAGGGTGGGGGGTCAGGGGAGGCAGTGCATGCAGAAGGGCAAAGCGGTCCAGACAGTTCTGGTACTTACCGGGGCGCCTGCCTGCCCCGTCTCCCCTTTCTCCCCTTTCTCTCCCGGGCTTCCCGGATGTCCGTCTTCTCCCCTTATTCCTGCAGGCCCAGGCTTTCCTGGGGGGCCTTGGGGACCAGGAGGGCCCATGTCTCCTGGTTTGCCTCGAGGTCCCTTTAGGAAATACCAACACGACTCATTAGATACGCGAGTGGAGGACGCAGGAGAGAGAACGTGAAGGAATGAGTGGCCTACGGGACTGGCTCTTCTGCGCTTGGTGGGACCAGGCAAAGAGCTCTTCGACTCCCTGTGGGAACCCGAGGGGCCTCAGTCCCCAGCCCAGCCCAGCCCAGCCCAGCGTGGCCTGCTGGCTTCTCTGAGGCCGCAGTGTGAGGCTCAGCAGGGCATGTGCAGGGCGGGCCTCCCCTCCCTTCCTCTCTCCCTTCCCCGCAAGGTCCACCTTGGGCCTCCTCCGGAGCCCCTGCCCTTCACCCCCAGGGCCAGAACCAGCTTCAGAGGTTTGTCTGGGGTGTGTGGTCTCACCTTTTCTCCATCGTGGCCTGGAGGGCCTGGCAGTCCAATCTCCCCCTGTGGCAGACAACTACAGGTTACTCTCAAGGCAGATGAGGGTGGGTGACAGCTGCCACTGAGCAGCACTTCCTGTGCCAGGAGTCCTCAGGAGGCACGGGCATGCAGGGTCTCCATTCCAGGGTGAGGTCCCCAACACCGAGCGTGTGCTCGGCGCTCCGTTAGTGAGGAGTGGAGCCAGGACTGAGGTCTGAGCACCCTGGCTCCCAAGTCCTCGTTTAGCCCCAAATCACACGCTGCCACCGAGGGCCCTGGACACTCACTCCATGGCTCCATGGGAGGGGCGCCTGCCTCTCGGTTCCCTTCAAACCCAGCCCTTCTGTCCTGGCTGCCCCATAGGGCACTCCTTTCACTTTCACAGCAACCCACGCCCCTTCTTTAGCTCAGAGTGGGGATAAACGAGGCATGGCCTCTCCTCTGTCTTGGAGGCCAGGTGACCACCAGCGGCACCACCAAGGTGAAATGCTGTAGGTGCTATGAGAGACGCGAGAGGAAAGGACAGTGAATTCTGCCTGATAGATCAGGGGAGGCTTCAAGGAGGAGGTGAGCTTTGGAAGGTAGGGAAGAGGGGAAGGGTTTCAGGGTAGGGGGCCTCATGAGCAGAGGCCTTCTGAGAAAGGCCAAGCATGCAAGGCCTTCTGAGAAAAACTACAGGGGCTTGGGCAGAGTATAGTAAAAGGGAGCCAAGGCAGAGAGCCAGGAGGGGTGAGGTTGGGGATGGGTCCAAGGCCCTATTCCCTGGTGGCCAGGTTGGGGTCACTGCTGTGGGTTTGGCTGGGCAGGGTCTGGTGGGGCAGGCTCCGCCACATCAGAGGGGTTGTAGGCGCCCAGGACAGGCAGCCAGAGCCCAGGGCGGGAGGAGTGATGGCAGCTGGGGGTGGGTGGGGCCTTGGTGCACTGGGAGGAATTACAGGCCAGAGCGAGGTGGTGCTCCGGGAAGGTGAGAGGGTCATGGGATGAGGGGTGGCCACGGGGTCCCTCGCTCGGAGTCACATGCCCTATAGGGTCAAGACAAGTGTTACCTTCTGGCCTGGGATCCCTGGAGCTCCAGGTGGGCCGATCTGCCCGGGAAGACCAGGGGGCCCCTAGGAAAGAAAACAAAGGCTCAGGGAGGACATCCCGAGGAGCAGGCGTGGCCCGTCACCAGAAGGGGAGAGAGAGGCTGGCTTAGACAGAGCAGGCGTTTTCACACATTCCATCAGCGGCAGGAACACTGTTTTTGCAAAGGAGACAATACGGGGACTTCACAACGTACAGGCGATAGGCACGGAGTGTGTCTGGGTTAAAGGAGGTGGGGTGCAGAGCCATGCCCAGCAGCCTCTGCCCTCCTGCCTCAGGGGCACCGCTGGGGCTCCCGGGCTCCAAGAAGACACATCTGACCTCCCCCGACAGTGAGTTAACAATGTCTCCAGGAAACAATCAAACGTCAGCCACAGGTGAAGGTCTGGGACATCGATCCCATGGAGCGCTACCAGCAGTGAGAGAAGAGCAAGGACCGCACCCGCCGTGCCATGGTGAGACCCCGACACACGGCACTGAGCAAACGCGGCCGGACGCAGACCATGACCCACGCGTGCTCCCCTCCTAGGAAGCGCAGGGAAGACACGTCTAATCCACAGCGACCGAGCGCCGAGCGGTGGCTCCGGCCTGGGCAGGTGTGGGACTGACCCCCAGGCCCTCCCTGGAGGAACTCTCGGGAGTGACTGGGGTGGTGGGTACATGTGTACGGACACATTTGTCAAAACTCAGCAAACTCTACACCTACAAGGGGTCCATTTTATTGTTTGTAAATTATACAAGGCTGTTTTTAAAAGGAAAAAACACACAAAAACCACGTGTTTCCAGGAAAGTTTTGCTTCCAAAAGCTATTTTGAATAATCCATTCTATCGTTTCCAAATGAAGGTCATGGATCCCAGAATCCTGTGGTTAACACCAGTTCCTGGGCCTGGGGCATCCTGTGATTGGTGCTTGGTTCTGGGTTCGTGTCGTCCCTCAGAGTGTCGGTGGCATGTGGCCACTAACGGCATTAGGTGGAACGAAGTGCCAGTAGTTCGAGGACTTGGAGTCCTCCCCGTCCCCTCCACCTGGTGGTGGAGTTTGAACTACAAGTACTCACGGCAGGTGGCCACTGGTAGGCGTGTGTGCAAAACCCAGGCTCGAAACGCACTGGCTTTCCAGGTGCCGGCAATAAAATTGATTTCCAGGTAATTATTTCCAGGTAATAAAACTGATTTATAGGAAATGCAGAGGGGTTGTTACTCATTTTTCAGGGTTATGCACTTTATCAACTGAAGGTGGAGGAAAAGGAGAAACACAAAAGCATCCTCCTCGATACTTTCGTTTCCTTGACAGAGTTGTAACGAGAACCCAGCATTTATATTGTGCCAAGTGTAATCTGCCTGGTAGATCAGGGGAGGCTTCAAGGAGGAGGCGCATGGCTGAATCAGCGAAGAGCCACTCCAGCAGACAGCCATGACCCAGGGTGGGGACAGCTCCTGAGACCCCCTGTTCAGACTTAGGTCACCCTCTGCCCCAGCCCTGCAAGGCTAACCCTAACCCAAAAAAGCCCAGCATCTGCCTTCGTGAGGCAAGACCTCCAGGCCTTGCTTCCAGCCCGCCCTCCCCATGGCCCCAGCCTGGTGCCCGGGGAAAGTGAAGGAAGAAGACTGATGGTCAAGGTCAGCGTCAGGGTCTCCTAAAAAACCACCACCATGCAATCAGGTGAAGGGCACGTCACCTTCAGGTCTATCTGTCGGGTCTCTTCGGCCCAGTCATGGACCGTGGGAGCTGGGCCGCTCTAAGGAGGGGGCCCCGTGCCTGCCAGCCCCACGCACCCCCACCTCTCCCAGAGGCTTGTGATCACTGGGCAGGGAACACCCCACATCTGACCGAATGCTGCTCTGAGGCTGTCCTGCTGCTATGACTTGGACAAGCCCTCAAATAGCCTGCGACCTTGCCTTCACTTTGCAAAAGAGGGAGGAAGCAACACCCCTTATGCTTTCTAGTCGCTGCCTGGGAGCCTCCCTCGCTTTCCCCTCTTGTCCCAGCACCTAGATGTCAAGGTTCCACTGCACCGCCCTTCAAACAAACAGCACAGCAAACTAGGGAGTCAGTAAAAAAAATAATTAGACAGACAATTGTTGGCATTAAAAAAGGATGATACAGCTCGTAAATGGCGACACGTGATTAGAACGTTTCCTCTGCAGGAGTGGCTCTCCACCTGAGGCGGTTGTGCCCTGACGAGGCAATTGGCAGGGACACATTTTGGTTGTCATAATGGGTGGGGTGCTACTGGCATCGGGTGAGTGGAGACCAGGCAAATGCTGAGCACCCTGCAATCCACAAAACCTTCCCCCCACAGCTCCGAGCAAAGAGGACTGGCCCAGCTGTCGACAGTGCTGGGCTGAGGGGCTCCGCTTTCAGGGGTGGGTGTCATAGGAACATGAAATACGATACAATGGACGCAAAAGGGAGACGTGGTCCAGGAAGACGTGTGAAAGGGGAGTGGGTGCTCTGAAGAGATGGGGCCCCCAACACCCTGCAGGGTGCCAGGATGCCCCAGGAATGGCTCCCAGTTACCCAGAGCCAGGAGAATGGACCAGATGGGCCCAGGTGGGGAGCCAGGCCACCTGGGTGCCAAATGAGCGGGCCATCTGCCCAGGGCTGAGCCGTGGGACCCAAACCGCAGGCCAGAGGAGGGAACAAGGGCGTCTGGCTCAGTGGCCTGGCCTCAGGGGCACCCATCCAGGTGTGCAGCTCGAGGCCAGCACCTCCCCACCTCTAGCCCCTGCCCGCCCCGCTCACCTGGAGCACCTCATTGATGCTGGTGTTGCACTCCGCCGTCTCTCCTTTCCCTGGCTCCCCCTTGGAGCCCTGAAAGACAAGCGCCATTTCAGCTTCCGGGGCCAGCCGGGTCCTGACCACAGCTGCTGCCCGCTGTCTGTCACATGGACCCGTGGACAGCACTGGCTGTGCCTGGCTGCACACAGGTGGGTCCAGAGCAGCAAGAGGGGAGCCTATGAGGGGACCCGAGCGCTCTCAGCCGGTGCCTGGGAGTTGGGACTCCGTGAGCGCTGAACTAGACCGACCTGGAGAAGACTGAGCCCAGTCCTGGCTGCAATGCCAGCCCTCTTATCGGGGACCATCAACCTCTTCTCCTCGCCCCCCAGGGACCAGCCTCTTCACTCTGTGACCCCAGGGAGGTGAGATGTGCTGGGACTCCGGGTGAGATGCACGTACCTTGGGGCCAGCTGGTCCCTGTTCTCCAGGCGCTCCAGGGTCCCCCTATTGCACGACAAAACTGGGGTGAAATGGGGATAAAGCTGGGTACAGAGAACCTGATGCCTCCAGGCGGACCACGCGCTAGGGCCACAGGGCGGCCAGGAGGCTCACCCTAGCTCAGCCATGAGGATGCAGGGCTCCCCGAACCTGAAAGTGCAGGCTCCCCTCTATCCGGAGCCACCCCCCCTCTTTTCCAGCTCCCCCAGCTCGCGCTGAGAGGTCTTCTTTCTGTCCTGCGTTAGTTGTTAGTGACTCCACCTGTATCCGTCTGACACCTCCCCCGGTCCCCTAAGCCAGACACCTCCTCAGGCGCAGAAACGGGCCCTCTGGTCCTCATTTCCATTCTGCTGAGGAAGTGAGGGCTCAGAAACTTTTTGCCAATTAACTGTCTGGGTCAACATTTGCCATGAAGAGCCCATGCGGTTCTTTCAGGGGCCCCTCTGTGAAGGATCCAAACTGCGGAACATAGGAAGGGTGGAGAAAGGAAGGTATTAGGAGCCCCCAGCCTCCCTGAGCTCCTGTTGGAAACAGGACAGAAGGGTGGGGGATGAATAAATGTAAATTGTGAGAACAAAGCACACTTCAGCTGTTCTGGGATAATGTTAACATTGAGGACAATTAAAAAAATAAGTGAAAATAAAGGAAAAAAATGAACCCTTTAGTGTAACTCAACTCCTGAAGACACTGGAGGTAGAGCTCATGGAGCATCCAGCCACTGCCACCTCCAGGTCACCTGCCCCACCACCAACCTGCCACAGCACACGGCACCCACCCGCCCTGCATGGGCAGCAGCTGGCGGGAAGCGGGAGTCCCCTGAACCAGTGCTTGAAAGGTAACAGAGCAGGGGCTCTGGGCCACTCCCCAGCTCCCACATCCGGCCCCTGGGCCAGCCTTTGCACGACTGCTGTCTCAGGGGACAGACAGCAGGCAGGAGTCCCAGTCGGTCAGCCTGTGCCCGGGGGTCCAGCCGCAGGGGTGGCCACACTGCTCATCTCTGAGCTGGGGCTTGAACTCCCAAGCTGACCCTCATCCTGCAGCTTTCAGATCTGGGGCCTCCGTACCTTGTCCCCCTGCTTTCCGGGGGGGCCAGCCTGGCCATGGACACCAGCTTCTCCCTGGGGAAGGAGAGAGATGGGGCGGAGGCTTGCAGGACACCTTGGACAGCCGCTCAAGGGGGCAAGATGGTCCTGCTGTTCCTGTCCTGGCTGCTGTGTCTTTGGGCCTCCATGTCTTTCTCTGCTGGAGTCTGAGCTCTCCCCATTCCACCCATCCGACTCCCACCCACGCTTAGGCCCAGCCTGGCTCTCCCCTCCTTCTGGCGCTCTTCTTTCTACTCCCTTCCTCCTCTGAGGCCTGCTCTCACCATTGGCTGGTGTCCACCCCCCGCCCCCCGCCCCCAGCCAGGCCATCCTCAGTCCTCAGTTGACATACACGCGCTCAGTTCTGTCTCGGCCCCAAATGTGGATGCCAGCAGCCCTTGGCAGTTCATTTTGGAGCCCAAAACACTTGCAAAGGCACACCTCACCCTGCCTGGGGGGTGAGGGGAGGTGACCCTGGGCCTGTGTGTATGTGGGGGACACACGGGGAGTGCTGGAGGCCTAGGACAGGAGGGGACGGGGAAACAGGGAGAGAGGCCCATCCCAAACACGTCACGTATTACACATCTGCTGACGTGAAAAGAGGACGAGATTTCGGGAACAGTCTCCTAGCTTCCCCTTTCTTTTGTCCCAGGGCGTGAGGACAATAGTGACCAGGTTTCTCCGACCCTACATGAAGACCCCAAATGTGCCAGCTACTCATGCCCTGTGGGGTCAGAGAGACAAACTCCAAAACCTGGGGTGTCTGGGAACCCGGTGGCAAGGCCACCTCTGGCAAAGGAGGCTCTGTTCCTGCCACAGTCAGGTGGGCCTAGGGCATGGGCACGGGGAAGGGGAAGCCACGTCTGCCTGCGAGGTTCTTCGAGCTCCCTGCACTGTATTCCTCCGAATTGTGGCTCTGTCTGTCCTGCCAGATTGCGGGCCAGCCCACCACAGCAGCCAGGTGCTGCTGCCAATCACGTAATTAATCTTTTCCTTATAAGAGAAGAAAGGGACCCCCTCACCTCCCCATGCTGCTAAAATAAACCAGGGAAGCCTCTGCTGTGGGAAGCCGAGTCTTACCCCTGCGGTTTCCACAAAGAGCAAGGAAAGGGTGGGCAGCCAGCTGTGTTCCGGCCACCACCCTCCTCCCCGAAGTGCACCAGCACAGGCGGGCTCAGCAGCTCGCTGGCCTAGGGCCTATTCAGAGCCCAGCCGAGGGGCCTTTCTGACTGTCCTAAGGCCCTGCAGTCACCAGCCCCTGACTCAGTTACATCATAGCCATTCGGGTCAATGGGGCCAGTCCTCTGTCCTGGGTGACATCTCTCCTGGCTGCCAAGCAGTCTCTGCTTGGATCTAGGAGCTCAGGCCAAATGACCTTTCCGGAATCCACGGGAAAACCACACTCACTAGAGAAGGCAAGGCGCCCAGGACACAGAGTCCCCAAGAACCGGCTGAGGTAAAGGCCTCAGGCAAACATCTTCCTTGAGCACTGACCTTTGGCCCTGGGGGTCCAGGGAGCCCTGGGGGGCCGGGCTCCCCTCTGCCTCCTCCAATGGAGTTGCCAGAATCACCTTTCTCTCCCTGAGGGTGGAAAATAAGAGTTACTAGTTCTTCATCAGGGTGCAGGCTAAGTTTGGTCGAGGGTGGGGGTGGGCATCAGGGCTCTGTGGGTTCCAGAGGCCTTCAGAAGCCAGGCCTAGTCTGATCCAGCCGCAGGTTTTGAGGAGAGAACAGAGCTGGCTGTTGAAGGGGAATGGGCCGAAACAAAAGAACTATCAGAACCTGGGTCTGGAACAGCTTTTCTCAAAGGGTGTTCCATGGGCCCAGTAGGCGTGGCTCAGTGGCCACAGTCGGATTCCGGTTAGGCCACATGCCAGGTTGCCGGCTCGATCCCCAGTGGGGGGATGCAGGAGGCAGCTGATCAATGATTCTCTCTCATCATGGATGTTTCTACCTTTCTTTCCCTCTCCCTTCCTCTCTGAAATCAATGAAAAAACCCCATATTTTAAAGGGTATTCCATGGAACACTTCTTCAGGGGTTGAAAATATGTGAAATGTGAAACAAAGGGGTCTGGTGGCGAATGTGAGGAAAGGCGGGATGAAATGAAGCTTTGCGAGCTCCTTCATGCAGCGTGCTCAGGGGCCTGTCACTGTTTAAAGGGGCCCCTTACCCAGCTTTCCCACACTGACCTCACCTCCAGTCTTCTTTCAAGTGGACTATCTTATGGAGCTCATGTACCGCTGAGCTGCTGCAAAGAAGTCTGACCAGGTCATAGCCACTGAGTTCTTTGAATTTGGGCATTGTTTGGCCAGTCAGGGCCTCCCATGTGGTGGCTCTTTAGCGCCCTCCTCTGGGAGGGAATGTGAGGGCCGGGAGTGTGGGCAGGGATGCAGAGCTCCCCAATTACCCACCTTTTGCCCCAGGAGGCCAAGGCCCACGGCGCCCTTCTCACCCTGCGAGAAATGCAGACAGTGTGGGTTAGAAGCTGCTCCTCCAGGATGCGGGTGAGGCCTCACCTCGCCAGCGCCAGGCCCTGGCTGTCCTCTCTCCCACCTCCCTGCCCCTCTGTGGGCTGTTTCCTGAAGGACCCCACTTCCTGAAGGACCCACCTGGCCCAACTCCTTCTTAAGACCACGTCCCACGGGTCAGCCTGTGTCAGTGCTCCTCTCTCCCCGTGGGGGCTGGGCCCTCATCACTCACGCAGAGAGGGGAGCCAGTGAGCTTAGTCCCTTTTGGGGGAGGGACGGGCAGGCATTCGGGAAGCTCTTCCTTTTAACCATCTTGCTCTTTTCATGTCCATGTTCATCAGGACCAGCCACTAGCGGCCCCTGCCCTCCAGGCAGAGCCTTCTGCCCGCCTCCTCCTGCCTCTAAAGACAGGTCCAGCCCGGCAGGCATGGCTCAGTGGACGAGCTTTGACCTATGAACCAGGTCATGGTTCAATTCCCGGTCAGGGCACATGCCCGGCTGCAGGCTCCATCCCCAGGGTGGGCAGCGATCAATGATTCACTCTCATCATTGATGTTTCTCTCTCTCTCTTCCTCTCTGAAATCAATAAAAAGAATATATATATTTAAAAAGACCATCTAACCAGGACATCTCTTTGGAGGACTATTTTGAGACGCTCGCCTCCTGTTATGGGTTGAATTGTGCCTCTTCCTCCCCATCGTATGTTGAAGACTGAACTCCCAGCATCTCAGAATGTGACCGTCTGTGGGAGTGGGGCATTGGAGGTGTAATTAGCTATGTTACGAGGTCTTGCTGGAGTGGGGTGGGCCCCTAAGCCAATCTGGCCGGTGTCCTTATCCTAGTAAGAAGGGGAAACGTGGACACACATGCGCACGGGGGAACAAGGGAGCGTGAGGGCAGAGAGGAGGTGATGGATGCTTCTATGAGCCGAAGACCAGCAAGGATGGCAGCAAGCCCAGGAACCAGGAGGCAGGCCTGGGCTAGATGCTCCCTCACAGCCGCAGAAGGAACGACCCTGCGGACACCTGCACCTCAGACCACCGGCCCCCCGGCCAGGGGACGGTAAACGTCTGTGGGCTGAGCGACAGTCTGCGGTCCTTTGTGGGGCGGCCCTCGCTCAGGAACAGCCCTCGTGGCCAGCTCCTCCCTGAAGAACTCTCCCCCCGACGTGGACCACAGAGCCCGCCTCGGTGCAGACGGGGAGGCTCTGCCCGTGGACAGCCGCCTGCGGCCGAACTGGTCTCACAGGCAGGTCTCCTGAGGCTTCACCTCCGACCCAGGGTCTCACATCAGGAGCCCCCAGAGCACCGCCAGGTCAGCGCGGGGAGCTCCACTCTCCGCAGCCTGAGGCTGGCGGTCACGTGTGTGGCTATATCAACTGAGGGCCCTGGGTCATCATTTGCTCAGACGTCTCACTGACTTGTCCAGCTGGAGCCACACAAGAAGCCACACCAAGTCACGGGGGGGGGGGGGTGTTATCCCTTCGTTACCTGTCCTTGGGGAGGAGCTGAATGGCACAATGGCCTGGAGCTGGCCAAGGAAGAAAAGGAGGCTGGGTGAGTGCCCACAGGACAGGAGGACAGCAAGTCTTGGGAGCCCAGCAGGCCCGGCTCTGCCTGGGCTGTGCCTTAGCGGGCATGCCCTTAAATAGCCGGGAAGGGATGCAGTGCCACCTGCGGGGGGCCCTGGGGCGTGGGGACGGAGCGAGGAAGGGCATTCCTTCTGCTGGGTTCTCCTGGGTAACCGATGGCTTTCAAGGAGAGAGGGTTGCTCTCGAGTGGAATTTCTGAAGCTTTGCAGGCTGTCCCAGCACTGCCCTTCTCCTTGGGGGTACATGCACCCATAGCACACGGCAGGCAGCACCTCAGCCATGGGAGGGAGAGGTGGGCAGGGAGTGGGGGACCAGCACTCTCAAAAGCACAATATCCTACCCTCTGCCCCCTCTTTCCTGGCAAACCTGGGGGCCCCAGCTTCCCTGCTGCTCTTGGGTCTCCCTTTGGGGTAAGAAGAGAAAGGGATGGAGGTGGGGGTCATGAGGGGTATAATGGACAGCGATCATAGACCAGAGTTTCTAGAACCTAGTCCCATACGATGCTCCTCTGAAAAAAAGGATGCCCTGGTCAAAAAACTTTGATATTCTTCACACGATATTACCTTTTCAAAGCTTTGCAACGCACATTTAGCACGTTAAAGGCTCTGAGAAGGCCTGCATGAAAGAAACCCACGGAATATTTTTAATCCCCTATTTCTGAAACATATTTGAGCATGGGAACTTTTGTTTTATAGCCCTTAATGAACTAGATGCGAGAGACAGAGCCCCAGGTGCAGGGGACAGCAGCGCGTGGCTGCTGGAGCAGGTGTGCAGGCAAACGAGCCGAGCTGTCCGGCCAGAACCCAGGAGCAGGGAGGCACTTGCTGCGCAATCCTGACAAGCAGGCCCCTCCCTGGCAGGCCATCCTCTGCTCAGTCAGGTCCCCAGCCCAGGCCCACCTCAGGGGGAACAGGAGTAAGAAACAGCAGCAGCCCCTCCCCCCTCCCCTGGAAACCTGATGCTCCTTGCAGCCCAGAACATTCCTTCTGGGTCAGTACCTTGGCTCCTGGGGTTCCTGGTTCTCCCTGCGTAGGAAAAAAAAGATTCAGGTAAGGAAATAAGAAGGCGTGAGAGAGCGGGAAAGGGAGCAGGACCCAATGAGCAGAGCTACTCTGCGGGGCAGCGAAGCACCTGGCCAGCTCAGGCTTTCCTAGGCGCAGACCTCCGGCCACAGGCCAAAGAGGCCTCCTTATTCTCTGCCAGGTGAGGCGTGTGGCTGGTGTGGGTGTCAGTGAGGCCCCATGGGAGAGGGAGAGGATGGAAGGGCAGCTGCTTTCCACACGGTGCCCCTGTAAGCGGACCTGCAGGAGAGCCACAGCGAGCACTTGTGCTGCTGGGTGTCTCCACCGTCCACCTGCCAACCACATGGCGGGTAGGGTGGGTTCGGGAGGAGGATTACAGCTCCCCTCCCTGAAGCTTGGCAAGCAAGTAGCGGTGAAATTCCAGAGTGTGAAGGAAAGCTCTGGCTCCACTGCATGGCAGGAGGGTGAGACCTGTAGCTGAGAATGGTAACCCTTTGCCATTTCCTTGCAAGGCTTAGGTAGACACTGGCTGTTCAAGTTATGTGTGCGTGCACCTGACATGGGTGTTCAAGTTATGTGTGCGTGCACCTGACATGCGCTGTTCAAGTTATGTGTGCGTGCACCTGACATGGGTGTTCAAGTTATGTGTGCATGTACCTGACATGGGATGTTCAAGTTATGTGTGCATGTACCTGACATGGGCTGTTCAAGTTATGTGTGCGTGCACCTGACATGGGCTGTTCAAGTTATGTGTGCATGGGTCTGACATGGGCTGTTCAAGTTATGTGTGCGTGCACCTGACATGGCTGTTCAAGTTATGTGTGCGTGCACCTGACATGGGCTGTTCAAGTTATGTGTGCGTGTACCTGACATGGGATGTTCAAGTTATGTGTGCGTGTACCTGACATGGGATATTCCATGTGTGCATGGATCTAGCAATAATGCTGCTTCAGGATAAATGTTTCCCAACCCTGTCTGCCTCCTCCTTGGTTCGGGGCCTCTGAAGCCCCAACTCTGCCGTCCTCTCCCCATCTCCCCCACATTACCTCTCCATGTTGAATTACAGCGTTTCACTGACCTTCATCCCAGCCACGGCGATGCCAGGAGCCCCCTGGCAGAGAGAAGAAAAGGCATGGAGACGTTCTGCAGCCGGGGAGCAGGAGGAAGTGGCCAGTCTCCCAGCCTCCCCTTGGGGCGATGCGAAGGTGGACTGCTCACGCCTGTGTACCACCCAAACCCACGGGAAAGGAGGGTGCTGAGCTTGGCACAGGGAGGGTGGGCCCTGAGGAGGAGGCTCTGTGCAGCACAGATGGGTGCCCAGGGTCCCCCCCGCCTGCTCAGCACCTGGGCTGTGCTGGGGGACAGTGGACATCGTGGCAGGATGCCCACAGGTGAGCTAGATGGGGCACCCTGGGGTGAAGTGAGGGACGGCTTCACTGGGACAGGAGAAAAGGAGGAGGAAATGGGGGAGGGGAAGCAGGAAGAAGAGTAGATGGAGATGTCACCACGTACAGTGCCACCAGGGGGTGTCAGCAGGCTTCTCCTCACAGGAAGCTCTCTGGACCTATGCCCTCATGGACTGGGGAACAGCTGGAAGCGAACCCCGTTTCCCTATCAGCCCAAGACCACTGACTTTTGAAGTGAATAGGCTGCCAAACACACTGCTTAGTAAACCCCAAGTGGAGGTGATGTTAGGGGGTGTCTACTCCTCACATGGGTCTCAGGAGTGCAGCCAGAGCTGGGGTTACCCAAGAAGATTATTATGACCCAAAAACTCCCAGAAGGAGGCCCGGCCATGTCAAAAGGGCACTGGTGTATGATGGGGCCAAACAGGAGCCAAACGGAGCAGCCCTGCCTGGAAGGCCTGGCTGCACAGCGAGGGGCGAGGGTCTGGGAGGATCCGCACCCCCAGTCTTCACGGTGGGATGTGGGAAGGAGGAGCATGGGAGAGAGGTGGGGGTGGGGGAGGGGCTGCCTGGGTGTGCTGAGGGGCAGGTACCTTCACTCCGTGTTTGCCTGGCATCCCTGGCATGCCCCGTTCTCCCTGAAGGAAGAAACAGAAACGATGAGAAGAGGACCAGACTCAGGGCCCCCAGGCCTCAGCCCTTGAGGCGCGGCCCGTTAGGATGCCGCTGAGAACCGCTGGTCCAGGAGCTGGGGACAGTTGCGCTCTGGCAGTCACCGCGGGCCCCTCAGCTCGGTGAACTCACACAGGGTCCAAGGCAGGGATCACAGTGAGGGAAAGGCCCCCAGAGAGCAGCCACCACAGGAGCCGAGTCCGGTGGGGATGGGGTGCAGGGAGCTGCTCAAGATCTCCTGGAACTCAGTGCTGGGGTAGGAGCAGCCCTGGGCCACGGACCTACTGAGCATCCTCCCTCCCTCCCCGCCTCCCACTTCCTGCCCATTTTCATTCCAGCTCCAGCAGGACCTGAGGCTGAGCCAGACCGGCTCCCACAAGTCATCTCTCTCTGGGGCTCCTTTTCCTCCAGGGACCTTGGTTTTAACGCCTCCCAAGGGCCTGTGGGCCTTGGCCCCACGCGGCAGAGGGTCTGCCTGTACTTGGGTGGTGGGAAAACTGGAGATGAACCAGGCGCCATCTGGCACCTGCCAGAGGCACCAGGACAGCTGTTGCCACTCCAGGATCTCGTGGGTGTGCGCTACCATCTCACTAGTGTCTTCAACTTCTCGTGCCACCCCGTGAAAAAGCCACATCGATGGGAGGGGCTGAGCTCAGGACACACCAGGAGGAGAGGGGCAAATGGGGGCTGCTGTGTTAGGGTGACCAGGGGAGGAAGAAGAGCAGCTCCTGTCTCAGGAGTTGAACCGCAAATGAAGCCCCAGGCAGGGCCCAGAATACTGTGCAGCTATAGGTGGCAACGGCCAGCTTGCTGCAGCTTCCTGTGTGTGAAGCCAGCGCTTTGGGTGGCCATGCCCAACCCCGCCCGGCCCAGCTTCCTCTCTCAGGCCAATGGGCACAGCCACAGGCCATGCTGCCATTCCCACAGGCTTCAGGCAGAGGGTGAACCTGGGCCCACCTCAGCTGTCCTCACCCCTCTCTGCCATCTGACAGGCAGTCCCAGTCCACCCCATGCTCACCAGGGACAGAGATGCTCCTAACTCTGCTCCAGGACTGAGCACTCCCCAGTACATAAGCTGGACAATAACTCTCCCCACCCCAAACAGCCGCTGCCGGGCACTGACCGGAGAAGGGGCCGGGATCCTGAGCATGGCATTCCCTCCTCACTTCCTACCCAGCTGACACCTCTTCCCTGCTTCCCTGAAAACACCACCCACTCACATGACTTTGTTATTTCCTCAACACCCTACTCATTGATGGTCACACACTATGTGAGGAGCCTTTTGCTATGCCCTGAGTCCAGCGCTGGTTCCTCAGTGCAGCGAGGACCACATGCATTTGTAATCTGTGCACAAGACGTCAGCCTGGAATGCTTCACCTCCATTCTCTTGGGGACAAGTCTCTGAATTCTGCAAAAGGCTCAGAATCTTTAACTCTGAACCCAGGAGCCCTTTCTCATCCTGAGTCACCAGGACCCCTGAGCCACAGGCAGTGACCACAGCCGACAAGCCAGTGGCCCAGTCTGCCCTAGCCACCAAATTCTGGGGAACCCCTCTTACGGGAAAGAGCAGAGGAAGGCGTGGCCATTTACTGCATCTGCCATGCGTCTGGCATTGGGCGAAGGGCTTTCCATCTTTCTACTCAGTGCCCAGGAATCCACTCGGGTGTGGGAGGGAATGTCACTCCTGATTCACAGACGAAGAAACTGTAGCTCAGAGAGGCTGGTACAATTGCCAAGGTCGTGCAGAGCAGGGATGTGAACGTAGGTCTTTTGTCTGCCTAAGTCCAGGTACCCATTTCTCCAGGCCAACTCCAGCGTCAGCCGGGCTGGTGTTCCACCGGCTTCTGTGAAACACCCTCTGTAGGCTGACAGCAGGCAGCGCCCACTCTGCTGGAGGGCCCTGGGGCTGTGCCCCGGCAGGAAGGAGTGGGCCCGGCCTGTGAGGGCAGCTCAGCCAGAGCCCTGGGGTGGTCTTTAACCATAGGCACCCCGAGAAAAGCGCGGGTCTGCTATGTGGCCAGCAGAGGGCACCCCAGGACCTCGTCAGGAGTCTGGCAACAGGCCTCCAAACCCTTCTCAGGAGAACCAGCTGAGGCCCCGTGAACATGCCCGTCAACCAAATGGGCTGACTCAGCCCCGAGGACCCCAGATAGAGTCCCTGGGGTGGGGTAGAGGTACAAGCTGGAGGTCAGCTTGGGGGTCCCTGAGTATCCAGGGATTTCCCGTTTGTCCTGCCTCCCCTTCCCACCTCCATGTTGAGGAGCTGATGGAGTCAGGGAAGGCTGGCTGAGTAACTCTAGATAAACCGCGTTCCCTCCCCGGGCCCAGGACCCCCACCTGCGAAGTTAAATTAGACTAAATGCTTTCCAGCCACTCCTGCTCCTCCATCTTTCTCCATCGCCCCCGGCCCTGCCTGTGGGAGACCCTTAGGAGGGAGAGAGGCCACGGCCAGGGAGGGGACACTGGGTCTGTTGGCAGGTCCAGGACAAGGCTCCCTGGTGGAGCAGGTTAGTTCTGGGTAACACGGCGGCTCTAGGAGGGCTCTCTGCCTTCTCCTCCTGCCCCCAAGAGACAGACAGCGTTCTGTGCCTCAGCAGGGAAGAGGGGGGCCTCCGGGTGTCTGTCTCCCGTCCTCGCAGGAGCCATACACAGCAGGCCTGGGGGTGAGGGCTTCCGGCTAATTGGGCTTGTCTTCAGCCCACGTGGGTTTGTCTGTAAAGACACAGCCATACCCCCCAGGGAAATCCGGGCCCTGGGAGCCTCCTAAGGAGACAACCCTCCTCATTAGCGTGGCTGACCTTTGCCCCCTCCCTCCCTCCAGGGTCAAATCTCTTAATTCTGCAAACGACTCAGGCTCCCTTGATCCCACCTCAGGGCCTCCCTCTCTCCCAGCCCTTTGCTGGGCAGGAAGCAGGGGTGCCCTCCGCTGACCCACCCTGCGGGCTCAGTCCACTCTCATCAGCCTCCTTTCTCCAGGGCCTGTCTCCACAGGCGTGCGCCAGCCTGACCTCTGAACTGGGGACTGTGCTGTCCTAACAGGAAGCGCTGGTTCCTGGACGGCAGCCAGCCGAGGTGAAAGAGGGGTGACAGTCACTGTCAAGGACTCGGGGTGGCTGTGGCAAGCAGACTTATCCGCAGGGAGGAGGCAGCCAGCGTGCCGAGGAGGCCGATGCCTGTGCACACAGCTTTCCCTGGTGCCACGTCTCAGTGAGGGCACACCTAGAGGGTCCTTTCCCGGCTTTCTTCTTAAAAATGTTTCTTTTTCAAAGGTTTAAGTTTGGAATTGTGCTGAACTGAGACCCACAAACTCACCGGCTTATCTTAGCTAGGAAGGAGCTCTCATAGTCTGTCAAAGCCCACGCCCCCTTTACCCCTCTGTCTTTGCTTTCCCAGATCCTCCCAACGGGGAGCCTCAGGGTGGGTCTCAGCCACTGGGTCTGGCGTCCTGCAGCTGGGGAGAGGGTGCCTGGGCATTACAAAGACTCTCGCCCCAGGGGCACAGAGCATGGGTGGCACAGGCTGCTGTGGGACCAGACTTGTGACCCACAGGTGGCACCGACCTGTGGTGCCAAGAACCAATGCCTGGTGGTCTGCCTGGAAGGGGTGGGTCCCATTCATCAGGGCTGAGAAAGCTCTGGGAGAGCACAGGTGGGTGGGTGGGTGGGTGGGGGGTGCCCTGAATGACCTTGAGGACCTGTCCCAGCCAGGACTTCACAATGTCACTGACTCTCAGCTGGGCCCTGCCTGTGTGCTCACTGCAGCATCAATAGGTTCTCTATGCTGGTCCTTGCCTCCAGGTGTGAGGACCCATCCTTTACCCAGATGACAGGATGGAAGCGAGCTCCTTGGGGCACAAGCTGGCTGTGCTCCCGACCAGGGGGAGTGGCCTCTTAATTGGTGATTTACTGTTTGTGGAACAAGCGGGGCAGGGACTTGGCAAGAAAATGTCGTCTGGAAGGAAGTGGGGGGCTTCAAGGTCAGCTCCCCAGCCAAGCAAAGGTCAGGCTAGAGAAGCTCAGGGAGATGAATGGACCTCCCTAACGCTGGGTGGGGAGCCCTGGGCTGAGGCAGCTCCACACACAGACTCTTTGTTCTCTGCAGGGAGGAGGAAGACCTGTCTGAGCGGGAGTGGAGGGCTGGGGGGAGGCCAGCAGGCAGCTCTGGCCTCAGTCCTGGACCAGGGCCCTTTCCTGGGCTGGAAAATCCGGGTGAGGAGGGCCAAGGTCTTTCTGTCACCTACAGCGTTCCCAGGACTCCCTTCCGGGAAGAGGGCACTCAGTGCCCTGTGCCTGCTCTAGCAGCTCCGGAGCAGAGAGGCCCGGGCCCACGGAAATGCCAGGCCTCCGGGAATTGGGGTTGGCAGGACGTGATCCGGGGAATTACCGGGTCAGGCGCCCCATCGAAGGCCAGGGCTTTGGAAGGACGGCTGGCTTGTAATCTCGATTTGAGATCGGGTGATTTTGTAGTTAGTTCCAAAAAGAAAAGTCAGCTCTAATTAATCCGAGGACTTTGGAGTGCAGGAGAGGTGGGGCCCAGGGAGCGGAGGCCGGGCTGGAAACGGGCAGAGTGGGAGCCGTCAGCCTCAGATCTGGAGCCCGTGCCTCAGCTCCCTGACCGGCCCTAATTTAAATGGCCTGGCTCTCCCCCCGGGGCTTTGAAAGAGTGCTGTCCCCACCCCAGAGGCTTCTGTATCCACGGCTTCCTCTGGACGAAGCACTCTGCCTGTGAGCCCGAGAGAAGCCTGGGGGTACACAGGTCCTCTGGGAGCCGGAGGAGTGCAGGAAGGTTCCGGAATAGCTGCAGTGTGGGGCTGAGCCAAGCTGCCTTCTCCTGGCTCTGTTGGAAGCCCCGGGACCATGCCAACTCCCTGCGGGAATCACTCGGGCGAAATCGGTGCCAGTGGGAAAAGCACCACACGCCCTTGGTTCTTCGACTAAATTGCGCCGCGTACCCCATGCTTTCTGCCTTAGACGCTCCACGCGCTGCTCACAGAGAGCCGGGGGGCTCAGAGAAAGGTCCGAATCCAGCCACCATCTTTCCTACAAGAACGAAAAGAGCTCAACACTCTCTCCTTTCCTCCTGGTGGAGGGACTTGCCTACTGGGACCAGGGGACCCCCAGGGCTGTAAGACCCACGTGGTAGTCATTCAGAGCAAAGCTTTGGGGTCAGACAGATCTGACTCCACCACGTCCTGGCTGTGGACCTTGGAGGGTTCACTTTCGTGAACCTCAGTTTGTTCATCTGCCCATTGGGGATGAGGATAGAACGCACCTCAGAGGGTTGTTATAAGGATCTAGTAAGTTGATGCATGCCCAGTGCCTCATACACAAACTGGCATGTTGAAGAGGCCCCGGAACATAGCTATCATAATGCTAATCGCCATTCATCGGGCGTGTGTCCCCCCACACGGCCCTTTGCTCTGACCGGCAGATCAGAACGAACACGTCCCCTCATAGAAGGACTGAGGAGTGGTGGGGAGGCTGGTGTGGCCGGAATATGAAGACTGAGTTTCCACTCCTTCTACCCCTCACCTCAGTGTCCCAGCCATCCACCCATAGGGCTCATGGGCCTGCTCCCCTGGGAGCCCCTGTTTCTGGGGAGCCCAGCAGCCTCCAGGAGGGGTGACCGCAGTTACCAGCGGCTCTGGCATGAGGTTCTCACATCCCGCCTCCTCTGGTCTGAAAACGCGCAGCCCACAGGTGTGGAAAGGAGCGTGCGCTCAGCCGCAGTCCTTCATGCAAACCCGGGGACTTAACACCCAGACCACCACATGCGTCGGACGCACACCCTGCGGAGACGGACTGACCAGCTCAGACTGCTTAGAGATAAGCCCTCGCCGGGTTTGTGATCTGCACACAGTCTGACAATCCTCGTCAATCCTCTTGAAAGAGAGCCAGGGTTGTAATGTTTTAAACACACTTTGTGTCTTGCAACATATTTAAAGGAGATTGGCGTCATAAATTTGGATCAAATAGGTACCACATGGGTGCACAACAATACTTGCAGTGTCTAGGCGGCGGGGCTGGCCCTCAGTGGGGCTGGGGCAGCACAGGGCCCGCAGGCCACACTGGGCTTAGACCCTGAGGAGCTGGTGGGGAGCCTGTCCTGCTGGCAGGCTGGCCTCTGGAGGCTGCTGGGTTGGGTCCAGTTGCTGGGTGGAGAAGGAGTGGATGGAGCTAATCATCAGCAAAGTTCAAGGGCTGAGAAACATTTCTGCTGAGAGCTAAGCTCCACCCCACATGGTGTCACACCGCTGGGGCACAGCAATTAAAGCAGATGCGGAGGGTCCCTCAGTTACTCCACTGGTCCCCCTCACGGCCCTGTGCTCCCTCCTGCTAGCACTCACTCCTTCCTGGGGTGGGGAGCCAACTCATCTCAAAGGGCTCCTCACCGTTCCTTACTCCAAGCAGAGAGCAGAGAGGGGAGAAGAGAGTAACAGAGAAATGATGGGCGAAGGAAGATGCTTGGGGGCGAGCCCTCTGCTGCTGCCACCAGTCCCCAGTGCACACCCTCCGCACTTTGCTGAAGTAACGGCTGAGCAAGGGTCCCGGCACAGGGAGGCCCAGCCCAGACATGAGGGTGCGGAGACCGCCCCGGGCTCCAGGGACACCTGCTGACTAGATGCAAGGACAGGCTGGGAGAGGTGGAGGCCAGAGGAGCCTTCCAGAAACCTGAGTGACACGAGAGGCAGCTACTGGCTCACAGCCCCCGCAGACTCCACGGAGGCCGCTGTCGAAGGGCAGAGGGGGTGGTCTGACAGAGAAGGGAAGGGCGAGGAGCAAGAGCCGAGTGCGGAGGAGAAGGGCCTTCTCAGTTCCTCGTACATCTAAAAGGGGTGATGCTTGAGCGTCATCCATTCACTAAAAGGTCCTGGGTTCGAGTCCCCATAGGGCGCATACGGGAGGCAAACAATTGATCTCTTTCTCATGTCTATGTTTCTTCCCTCTCCTCTCCTCTCTTCTCCTCCTCTTCCTTCTCCTCTCTCCTCTCTCCCTCCCTTTCTCTAAAGATCAATGAACACGTCCTTGGCTGAGAACTAAAAAAAAAAAAGTGGTGATGCTTGTCACAAGCCTGAAGTAGGTGAAGAAAGATCTGGACAAAGACTCGAGGAGACCCACGCTCCTTCCACAGCCAGGGTCGCCCTCTATGGAGATGGAGCCCACGCTGTCCCAGGAAGCCAGTTTCCCTGAGCTGGAAGGGATTTTAATCCTGCCTCCCATCTGATCTAGAAGCTGCTCAACACATGCCAGACCCTACTGGAACACCCCCACCTCCCCCCGGTGACAGGGAGCTCCCTGCAAAGGTACCATCAGCACTGGCGCCAGTCCTTCCATGCAGGAGCCTCTCTCGCAGCCCTGAGCCATCTCTCCCCAGAGCAGGCTTCCTGAGGGCCAGGAGCTGCCCCCTGTCGGCAGCACCATAGCGGTTTTCTTTGCAAATGCAATGCAGCCAGGGTTGAGTGATCTGTCCCACAGTCTGAGCCCAGGATTGCTGTCCTCATGGGACCAGGGCCTCTATCATCATGATACCCCAGCCCTAAGCGGAGTCCTCTTAGGACCACACTCCCCCAGGCTCCTTTCTGAGTGAGCCAGACTTGCAGCTGGCAGGAGAATACAGACACGGCCATGGTTTGGATGCTGATTGCAGGCATCGCCACGATCCTAGGGCAACCTCTGCCGCCCGACAGTTTCTCTCTCCACCGCTTGAAAGAGCTGGTGTGGCTGCTAATGGGAAAACCGACCCTGCTCTGCACCAGGAGGCAGTAAATTTTGTGTCTGTGCGAGTGGATGGAGACAACCGCGGGGGCTATAATTTCCACTTCCTGACACAATGCAAACTTCTCAGTTTATGCAGAACTAATTACAGAACACTCAGGTCTCGCCATCTCACCCACCAAACACTCATAAAACGATCCGGATTACGGAGTGTGTGGAATGTGCTCCTCAGGAGTGATTCTTCCCCTTCCACCCCTCCCTCACCCTCCCTCACCCCGCTGCCTGCCGTGTGCCCCCTTTCCGTCCCGCCTCTTTCCTTTCCCTGGATCTCTCTAGAGAGGCTTCCCAGCCAGGGTCTGCGGGCCGGATGGGCTCCATGTAGCAGGTGGTAGCATGAGAAGGGCCCAGACCTGGACATGCAGCCTCATAGGGAGGTTTTAGGACTGGAAATGATGCAGGTCACATTGAAGAACAGCCTGGCGACATGGCAAGCATTCAGTAAGTGGTGACTTTCATTAAGATTATTTTTGTTTTCATAGTTACTGTAAAGACCACCACTGGGCCTTGGTTCAAGCGGTTTCCCTGTCTAAGATGCCCTTTCCCTTGAAATCTGCTGATTGAAGGACCTCAGTGGAGGATTAAAAATGGCCCCAGATGCTTCGCCACTCCTCCCACAAGCAGTGGAAGCTGCGGCCCGTCCCGCCCCCACATGACGTGGCCATGTGACCTGCTTTGATCAACAGGACGTCAGAAAATGTGATGCCAGCGCACTGGGACGCGCCCATTCTGAACACTGCCCTGGGCCTGCTGCTCTATAAGGAAACTCGTCTAGTCCACTGGGGGCTGAGATGCCCATGGAGGGAGAACAGAGCACCCCGCCCACAGCCAGCGCCACTCACCAGACATGTGGAGGCGGCCATCTTGGCCTTTCCACCCGTCGTGCAGTGCGAATGTGTGAATGAGCCCAGGGGAGACCAGGGGTTCTCCCAGATGGCCGATCCACAGAATCATGTGACAGAAATCGTCATTTCAAGCCAGTACGTTTGGGATGGTTTGTCACACAGCAATGGATAACCCATCCATTCACCAGGACTCAGCTCACAGGCTGTCACCACCCAGAAGACTTCCCAACTCCTGGCAACCTGGAAGTAATCTCTCCTCCACTCAGCACTTTGTGATGGCAGCAATCAGCACAGACAATCTTCACCGGGGTTATTGGTGCAGGAATCCCATCTCTCTGGCCTGTGAGCTGCCAGAGAGCAGGGCTGGGACACTACCCCATCTCCCCAACCCCGCTCAACACGGAGCTCTGCCAGGAGAGCCTGAGGTGCCTCGGCACAGACACCGCCACCCAGGTTGGCGGGGAGACCCTTCTGGGTCAGTGGTCCAGTTGGACCACTGATTTGCCCAAGGCCCTGTCCCCTCCTCAGCCTCCTGCTACCCCAAGTGGAGACATGACCTTTGTCCAGCCAACCTCATATGCATTATGAAGCTCATGCTGGGTGAGTGCTTGTGCAAAATGATGCGTGTGTGCACCATGGTGAGATCCCACTTGACTTATTGCTGTGGGGTGAGGTCTTCCCCTCCCTCCACTTCTTACCTTCCGGCCATGGTAGCCCTGGATCCCTGGATCTCCCTGGGTGGGTGGGTGGCGGGGGGAGGAGGGGAGGACAAAGAGAAGATGGTGAGAGGGGTTTTCCTAATGCCAAACCTCAGCTCCTGCTGCTCCCCTCGCATCCTCATCCCTCTTCCTCCCCATGTCTAAATCGTCCGACCTCCATGCGCAGCCAACCCTGGAACAATAACAGAGGCTGTTCCGCTCCTCAGAACAAGTCAACTTGGCAGGAGACCTGAGTTTCAGTTTTGGTTCCACCACCGATTCTCTGTCGAAAACTTGGACCCATCACTTTGCCCCGGGCCCTCAGCATCATTTGTAAAATGGTTGGGCTTTGCAGCTTCTCATCCTCAGAGCCTGAGGTTCCCCACTTCAGAGGGAGAGTGTGTTTGACATCATGAGCTTCCAGATAAGGTTTCAGAAGAGACCAGATGACCCCGAAGGTCTCTTCTAGTCTGACTCTTTATGAAACACTTTTATTGGGATGTTGCGACAGTGTCCTGGGCATCAACCCTGAGTTTCCAGCCAGCCTATAAGCTCCCTGGAGATGGGACCAGCCTAGGACTTGGTCAGCCGAGCACACAAATGGTCCATCCTTGTGGGACCCAACCAGTTCCCAGGGGGGCAGTGGTTTGGAAGTGAGCCAAACCTGATCCATTTCTCAGCTCCTTACGCAGAGCCCTTCAGTACTGCCTGCCCCTCCTCCTGCAGGGAACTCTCCCACCTGCTCAGTGTGTCACCCCGAAGCGCCCTCACCTTCGGTCCAGGAGGCCCAGGAAAGCCCTGCGGAAGCAAGAGAAAGGTGAGTGGAGGTGGGTTCCACAGGTAAGCAGCTGAGGTTAGTCATGTTTACAGGGGATGCTGGGGCGGAGCGGAGCTGGAAGATTCTAAGGGACTCTGGATGTGCTAGACAACAGATTGGAGGATCCTGGGAGGGTGTCTGAAACCTGCCGAGGGCACACGGGGACACCAGGCTGGTGTCCCTCTCTGGAGCCATGTGGTGCTGTGGGCATCTTCTCTGTGCTCACCCAGTGGAAAATAGGTCAGTGGCATCATGTTAAGTCGACAGTGTGGTTTGGTCCAGATCCTCACCCGCCCACCTCCTAATTGGGACCCCTCCCTGGAAAGCCGGCCTTGGCCAGCAGTCATGATGGTGCCTTTGGCCCTGCTGGCCTGCGGGGTGTCCTTTGTCTCTATCCCACCGAGCACTACGACCATGCAGCCCGCAGTGGGGAGGTGGTGCGGGCCCAGGGCCTGCCGGAGTCTGAGGGAGAGGCGAGGGAAGAGGTGCTGTCTCCATGCAGTGGTGGGTGCGGGTCTGGATGGCAAACACAGGCTTCAGAAAGCCCTGACGCCAGAGTCTGGGCTGTTTCAATTGGTTTAAAAACACACTCTCTGTTTTTTTGTTTTTTGTTTTTTTCTTTATAAAAAAGCCTAACAAAGAAAACCATCTGGCTTGGGTTCAGTGAGTGGGAGCCCACTGTGTTTGGGGAGGGCCGTCAGTAGATTTTGGGCACTTTTTTGGTTTTCCCAGCTTGGTTTGGTTCAGTTCCCTAAATTTCACTTCCTTTCAAAAGGGTTTTCCATTTTCCCATCTAGAAACCCATGAAAGTGAGACTGATCTCCTTCCCTGAGGTCCTGGGGAGAGATGATGGAAATATTTAAAATCCGTCGAGGGGGTCAAGCTGGGCAGGAAAGCCAAGCCCCCAGCAAGCTGGTGCCACACCTCTGTGCCCCGTTCCGGCCAAGCTGGGTGCCGCTCAGCCGGAGCCGTCACCCAGCCCAGGAGACCCCACACTGAACCTCAGCATTGGCAGCTGGGGCAGCTGAAGGGCTAAGGGTGAAGCCAAGTGACCCGGATGCGACTGTGCTCATTGAGGCCATTTGGCGGGGAGGTCGTGACTCAGCAATTTCTCCTGGGAGGCTCCTTCCCAGTGACAATCAGATGTGCAGACGTTCATGTTCAAGGAGACAGAACGCAGAAGGGACTCATGAACTGTTCTCAGTAGGCCCAGCAGCCTAAAACCTATGTCCTGGGAGACGCCTGCTGCGGGAAAGAGCGTGCTTTATGATGGCAAATGGGAAGGTAACAGGGTACAAACTGCTGTCTTAGTCAGAACATTATCAACCTGGAAATGTTCGGGTGCAGGTACAGCTAAGGAGGAACATGGACGGACTCTCCAAAATGGGAATGATGCTGAACTCTGAGTACGGGAAGAGAGGCCGTTGAAAACCTTTTCTTTGTCCATATCCCCAACGTTTCCTGATGAATGTATGCGGTTTCAGTCACAAGAAAGAAAGCCAGGTTTGTCTGTGTGTTGGCCACATGGGAAAACGTTATCAGGCAGACTTTGTCCTTCACCCTGTTTCTCCGGTAGCAGAGGCCGTTAGTCTTAGCTCTGGGTTGAGAACCCATTTTCTTCAAAGAAGTCCAGATGCTTGCTGGGTTATTCTCCCGTCCTGCTGCTCTTCTGCACTAAACTGGGTTGCGAAAGAGCCGGTCTTAGCCAGGGCTTGGGAATGGGTGACTTGGTGGCCACTGGGCTGAAAGAGCCACCCGTGTGTGGTCTTGCCTGAAGGTGGGGTGCCTGCCAGCCTCCCTGGGCCCCTGCCAGTCCTCAGGCTCCATGCAGGGACCCCTGGCTGACCTGGCATCCAGCTGGTGGCTTAGAAGTGGGAAACATGCAAGCACCAGAAAAGGCATGTGTGTTAGGGATGCCAGCTGGTGAGACAACCCTCCGTCAGAACTCACTGGTCCCAACGCAGGTTCTCCTAAGCCCAGGGGTCAGGGAACAGCCATCCAAGGTGGCCCTGGAGACATTTTTCCCATTCTGCAGGGCTGGGGACAGCCTGTTAGACTTCCTCCCTAGAAAGCAGTGACTGGAGTTGAGGACATGCCCCAGGAGGTGTGTGTTCAGAGCCAGAGTGCAACAGATGCGTGTGGCAGGGATGGGCAGCTCCTTGCATGGGTCACCCATGTGCAATGGCCTTGCCAGTATCCTGTGGCCATTCGGCTGGGACACAGGTTCCCGTTGGTTATGCAAAGTTTGGATGCCTCCAGAGACTTCTTAGAACGAACCGTGGGAGAGGAGGCCGTGGAGAGAGGAAGGGGGTACTTACAGGTGGCCCCATGGGCCCTGGCAGTCCTGGATGCCCCAGAGGTCCACTTGGTCCAGGGGGGCCTGGTGGCCCTGGTGGGCCTTGGATACCGGCCTGGCCCTGTTCACCCTGAGATTCATGGAAACAAGTGTTAGAGAGGGACCCCCAGGCTGTAGAGCGGTTCCCGCCCCAGTGCCATGCACCCGGTGGAGGCCTGCGTGGGCTCTGGTGGGGAGGTGGAGGTGGTGTGATGGCGAGGCTGCTGCGGAGGTGGTGTGATGGCGAGGCTGCTGCGGAGGTGGCGTGATGGCGAGGCTGCTGCAGAGGTGACTACATGCAGGGACTGGTGGCAGCAAGGAGACGGCCAAGACATTGGGCCCCCAAGAGGAGGGGCTTCCAGAGAGGACTTGCTGGTCCCAGTGTGACAGCCCTGCTGCAGTGGCAGAGGCAGAGGGATGAGCAAGGTGACCTCTGGAAGGTCTGCTCCCAGCCTGGCCAGAGCGCCAGAGTCCTCCAGGCAGTCTGAGACCAGGGCCTGCCTCTGCTCCCGCCGTGTGGCAAGCCACACCCTCTCTGCATCCTGGCCTCTCAGCTGCCCAATGAGAACAGCGGCCCCTCCTTCCCTAATGCAGCTCCTGCCATTTTTGAGGATCTGGCCCAGGGCATCAGATCAGATCCTTAGGTCAGAGGTCATAGGCTTTTGTTGGGCTCACTAAACAATTGGGCAAGATATTCTAAGTAAAAAAACCTGGATTGATGGGTTCTGATGAAAAACTGGGAGCCCTGGCAGCTAGGCCCACATTCCTGGGGGCAATCATGGCCTGGGTCGAGGAATGGTGCCCCCTTCAGGTGGGGCATGAGTTCTCCAGTTGCATCAGGATGGATGAAGGCTTGGGAGGCAGGGGCAGCATCATGTTCCCTTAGGAGGAGGAGAGAACCTAGGGCTGGGACCAGTCAGAGTTATCCTAAGTGAGCACTTCAGGGATGGTCTTGGCTCAGATCTTGTGACAAGGGGCCCACCCTGCAGACAGACTAACACAGAATAGCCCGGCAGGTGCGGGAGCTCCAGGCTGGGCTGCAGGGGACGCAGGCAGCCTGAGTTGCGGGCCGCCCACCCTGCTCAGGGGGATCTCAGCAAGCCTGTCTGACTCCTGCTTTCCTGTATAAGAAGGGGAGCTGATGATGCTTCCTGCAAACTCTACAGTGGGACATGATGATTATAAACAGGAGTGCACAAACGCAGGATGAGAACTGTAAGATTTTAGCAGCACCAGCTTGAGTCATGTCTTGGCTGGGACACCCTAGGGCAGATGGCACCTGGCAGAGCTACTCAGGGCCCTGGGCATCATCCTGCCACACCCGAGAGGCTGCTTGAGGGCGCTGG
Organism: Murina feae; assembly: GCA_004026665.1. Lineage (NCBI taxonomy): Eukaryota > Metazoa > Chordata > Mammalia > Chiroptera > Vespertilionidae > Murina > Murina feae. The sequence continues at coordinate 27,654 of PVJC01005793.1, read as the reverse complement.
GTGCTCCTGGTGGAGGAGGCAGGTGCCAGAAAACAGGCTCAGGGAGGTTGAGTTCCCTGATCAAGGTCACATGAGAATTCAGGGGGAAGTCAGGACTCCAGAGTATTCCTATTCACTCCAAATAAGCCCCTGCAAAACACTGCTCACCGTCCAACCCTACACGTTGGAAGTGACCTCCAACTCCATCTGCTAAGCACATCGTCTCTCTTATAAAGTGTCCTGTTTCAACTAATGTTAGACCTAGTATTTAAGTATCGTACAGAGCCTGTAAAGTCAATATTGGTTTATTGATAGGAAATGGACAAACCTTTTTATGTCCCACCACGGCTGACAGGCCGAAGCTGCAGCAGGCGGGACAGGGGCTGCTAAATCTCTCTCTCTGCCTTGGAAGCCAGGCCAGGGCAGCACAGAGAGCTCTGGCTCACCCACCCCTTGCTCTGGAAAAGGGAGACAGTCACATGCCTGGGCCCTTCCCGCTTTCTTCATCTGAAAGGTGGGGATGATGATGGCTGGACCGCCACTGCCGGTGGCCGGCGTGGAATTACATGAGACGGTTCACGTAGAATTCTCACGACGGTGCCTGGAGCCAGCGAGGGCTCCACGAGTGGCAGCTAATGCGGCTAGGGCAGCTGAGGCCTGGAGGAGGCCGCTTGGGTTGAGGCGAATGAGATCAAGGGCTCGGCTCTCCTGGGGTGGGGTCTGGCACGGGTGGGGCAGGCCTGGTGCTTCTCTGAGCTGCCCGCGGGCCCCCTGAATAGCCATGGGGTAAGCACTCGGAGCACATGGAGGCTCTCGAGGATTTGGTTGGTGTAATGGGATACGCAGGCTCGGGTAACACACCCATCACGTGTCCCTCTGTATTTTTAGTTGTTAATTGGAGTGGTTTTTTCAGCCTTGTTCTATCAGGTGCCTGACATGCAGGCCTCTGGACTCCTGAGTCAGAGCAGACGGTGGCACCAGGCCAGGCTATCAGGCTTGCAGAGGACATCTCTGAGCCCTGTCCCGCCCTGCACCCCTGTGGCCTTGGGGGTACCCCCTGCGCAGTGTAAGGAAGGCTAGGGGTGTGGGTGGCAGCCGCGGGCTGCCTGGCCTGGAATCGAGCTGCAGTGCCTTAGCCTGAACCCTGGGTCTGAGGTCTCTTGTTCTTTGTAACCTGGTCCTACCCAGGCTCATTGGGATGGTAAGGCGGGAAGAAGGGATCAGTTGCTCAGGGATTACACCTGCTGATTGTGGGCTACAGTCCCTCTGCAAACCCCCTCCCTCCTCAAAGGCATGTTACAAGTGATCAGATTCTGGGCAATCTGCATTTCTAAATAGAAAGGGTGTAGGGTCAGTGGAGAGAGCCTGGGGGGGTGGGGGGTCTGAGGACCTGCTGCCAATGCCCATCCTGCCTCTTGCTGTTTGTGTGACCTTGGGCACAAATTCCCTTCTCTCTGAGCCTTAGTGTCATTATAGCAATCGAACTGTGCTAGGAACTAGTCTAAGTACTTTGCATACACAGCAACCCGATGCAGTGGGAACCGTTATCAGCTTCATTTTACAAATGAGAAAGCCGAGGCACAGGAAGGTTAAGTAACTTGCCCCAAATCACACAGCTAGTAAGAGTCAGAGCCTGGGTGCTCTGTGATATACTGTGTGACCTTGGCCAAGTCACTTCACGTCTCTGAGCCTTGACTTCCTCATCTGAGAAACAAGGACGACCAGGGCCGACTCAGAAAACTGTTGAGCGGCTGAAGTGGAATCAGGCCTGTGGCGTGTGGGGCACGGTGGCTGGCAGCACTGATGGCTGTGGTGGTGGCTCCTGTGAGTAGGAATGGAGGTGGGAGCTGGGGGTCTGCTGGGCCTGGGTGGTGTGCGTCTCTGGGGCGTAGGGCGTTGACCGGTCCACTTTTGTCTAGTTTATTTAACCAAAAGAGAGTGAGGTTCTATCTTCATCTGCAGCCCCGCTGGCCTCTCAAGCCCCGGGGGAAGCCACAGGAGGTCTGGGCAAAGGGGAGGGGTCTACCTGGAAGGTCCGCCTTTTAATGACTGGGGGTGGAGCCAGTCGCACTGAATTGAGGAGAGGCAGCAGCTGAGGAGAGAGATGAGTTGGAAGGCCAGAGGGCAAAGGCCAAAGGTCGCAGGTGTGCAGGAGGATGCCAAAAGTCACCAGGAAGGCAGGGCGGCCAAGAGGGAACGGAGGAGAGATAGAGAGAAGAGAGATTAGCGAGTGTGAGGCACAGGGAGGGGAGGCATGGACCCAGCACTCCCGAAGCTTAGGGGGTACAGTGCTGAGCTTGCCCTTGGAGGGTACACCGTCCCTTAAAGAAGGAGCCGCCCTGGGGTGTTGGCCAGCAGCATCCCCCAACAGGGAGAGTGGTCCTCCTTGCCTGGGCCTGCCCTCGGTGGCCACGCTGGGCCGAAAAAGCCGCCTGACACACAGCCCAACATTGCACTGCAGGCGCTCCTGCTGGTGGACAGGGGCTGCTGGGCTGAGGGCGGGAGACTCGGAGCTCTGCTTACGTAGGAGCCGCAGGACCAGCTAAATTGGGACTTGCAGCCAGGCTGGTGTGCGGCTGCCTCCGGGTGCTCTCTTTGGTTGAACGAGAAAGGCCGATGTCAGCGAATCTGGGGAGGTGGTCAAGGGCAGCGCCAAGCCCGGTTCCCCGGGGCCGAACCGACTGAGGGTGTGGCCAGTGTGGGCACAAGATAAGTGCTACCGAGGTCTCACCCTGGGACCGGACAGCGTGGAAAATAGAGGCTGGGCAAGGATGTCCCTGGCATGTCCGACCACTTGTTTGGGAGAGGCAGCTTGCAACCACAGTACTGCCTGTGCCTTTCATTTCTGGGAAATCTAGCTGCTTTCCAGCTCCTACCCATGCGGCCGAGCACCCAGCGGCTCCACGAAGTGGCCAGACCCAAGTTAAAACAAAGATGGCATCTAACCAACCTTTCGTTTTGAAAGTATTGTAAGTCAAACGAGGCCCCTGGGATGAGTGTTAGGAACCAGAGGCCACCTGGGCTGAGGATGTGCCCAGCCGGGGGCGTGGGTGCCTAACCATGGCTTTTCCAGGTCATGGCCGCCTTCGGGGCAGGGGCAGCAGCTGCACCCAGAGTCCCGCCCCGCCCACCAGGGGCCGAGGACGTGCAATGTTGGCCTCTGCGTCCAGGAGCCTCTCAGCAGAGCGGGGCCTGAGACCTTCGGGAAGAGAACCTACAAACCTTCAGGGTAATTATCTGGTTGGAGTGCAGAGCTGCTAGAGAGCCGCTTAGGTAGTCCTGGGAGGGAAGGGGCAATGGAGGTGGTGAGACAGGGCCAGGGGGAGAGTGAGTGCTGGGGCCGCAGACACCACTTCCCCACGCCCCTGTCCCCTCCCAGGGGACTCCATCCCGACCTTCCGCCCCTGCTCCCCTCCCTGCAGGTGCTGTGGGCTGCAACAGAGGCAGGGACCAGCCTGGATCTCTTGGCATCTGTGGATCTGGAGGCCTGCCACCCACCATGCCCGCAAACCCCAATCGACCACTTGCCCTAGCAGCCCCTGCTTTCCTACCCACTTGCAAATAAGCAGCAAGGGCCGCGCCCCACCCGCCCTCAGCCCTGCCTGACCTGGACCCCGCACTGCCAGGGTAATAATGTGTTTTGCTGCAGCCGGTGGCTAAGGTGCTTCTGGAGCATTCTGTGCCTGCCCTCTCCCCCCTCTTACGCTGGGTGTAGGGCAGAGAGCCCTCTCCTGCCCCCACCCTCGTGTGTCCGCCCAGGTCTGATGACAGCACTCCCAATGCGCCTGCCGTTGTGTTGTCTTTCTTTCGGGCAACATGACAACCCTGTGAGCCCATCGTTTCACATAAACACAGCTGACCTTCTATTATTGTATCAGGATCAGGCTGGCCGGAACACCAGGGCCCCTGCGTCCCTGGAGCACATGCCACTGACAGGCTGGCCTATCCACACGGCTGCTAGCTTGCAGCCCCTGCCAGGCCCAGCCCAACCTTGGCCTCCACGCCGATCCCGCTACTCATGTGCAAGGCTCCCTGAGCCTCTTCCTGGCCCAGGAATCCAGGGGTAAGAGTCTGATTGGCAGGACCCTGCTAGCAAGGCCCTCCTGGTGGCCCTGCGGGGCCTGGTGCACTCTGAGTCTGGCTTGTGCTCGTCTCCGCTCCCTCATCCCCCTGCCCGACAGGTGTGGGCGGCCAGTGAGCCACACCATGTGTGTGTTTCTGGGAGCAATGAGGCCCCAGACAGGGGAATGGGCACCTGAAAATGTGTGCCCAAGTCTGAGCGTGGCGAGGCTGACCTACAAAACGAGGGGCACTTTCCAGGTTGCCGGGCCTCTCACTGGAGGAAGCCATGCACACCTTGGCCCTCCTGCCTCTAGGATGACTCTGCAGGCTTTGGGCTGTGCAGCCTGGGGGAGAGCCAGGAAAAGGAGGGAGCTGGTGGGGCGGGGGAATGGCAGACCACCTCAGCCCCCAAGCCCTCCACTTGGCTTGTAAAGAGCCCAGCACCGCTTCTTCAAGAGGCAAAGCGGAATCTTCACCCTTGAATTGTACCATCTGCCCCCAGCTAGCTCCTCCCGTTGAGGCTGGGTCATCTGAAATGGTGACTAACCCAAAAGTCCCTCTGATGCGGCCAGGAAGGCAGCCAGACATACACGCGGCCACACGCACACAGACACACAGACTCGCACAAGCCGCACCGCCTTCGGGAGGCGGCGATGTACAGAGGGAAGCAGCTGGCTCTCGGAGTCACAGACACGCGCCTGCTGGGAGCCTCGCACCCCAGACAGCACGGGGCAGATACACAGACACGCACGGACGGGCGGACACGAGCTGGAGACCGGCTCTGCACAAACTCGCACTGACCACAGGCACACTCCCGGGCCAGGCAAACACACGGCTCCCCAGGGCCCCACTCCGGCTGCTGACCGCAAGGGGTCGTATGCACCTGTTCCCAAGCTCTGTGGGTGCTGGGGGCCCAGGGAGATGAGGCTGATCAGCATTAGGGGTTCACTCACCCTGTGCGGGTACTCTCCACACTGACCCTGAGGGGAGGGAAGGAGAGGAGGGTGTTAGGCACTGGCTGGTGGCTGTCCGTCAGGGGCGCCTCAGGGCTTGTGCACACCGCGCACACTCATCACCCACCAGACCCCCTCTGGTTCTGGACTGAGCTGTTTGAGGTGGGAGAACTAACCCCCCTCCCCATCCCATGGAAGAAACCCTGGGGCCTGCCTGGATGTGGCCCCATGGAGCTTGGACAGGACTCCACTGCCACGTACCACTTGCCATGACACAGGCAGGAGCTGTGCTCCACACCTGGCTAGAGGGATCTTCCAAAAAGGTCGGTCCTTGGGTGGGTCCACCCAATGCCTGGACGGCAACAGCAGATGGGGAGGCAGCTTGTGGGCAATGAGGCCCTTGGAGACGCCTTCTTTGAGCTGGGGGTGCCAGGTCTCTGTGCCATTGGCCTGGGCAAGCCCAGCAGAATCTCCATTAGAAATTCAGAGACAGTAAATGTAGGGGCCAGGCAGGGGCCAGGCTACTGGTTTACACACTGACACCTCAAAATCCCAGCAGCTCCTGGAGGTGGGTCAGGAGACATGTGGGGGTGGCAGGTGGGAGGGGCTGAGAGAGAGGCTTCAGGGCCAGCCCCAACCCGCATCCCACACCCGACCCCAAGAACAGAGCACGAGCCATACCAGGCACCACGGGAGCCCCTGGTTCTGTTAATAAGAACTAAAGTTTAAAAATAACCATGCTGGACCCCTTCCTACCTGTTTTTTTTTTTTTTTTTGCCTCCCTGAGATGAAAATTCTAGAAAACCTCCACCGGGCTTACCTTTTCTCCTTTTTCTCCTTGGGGTCCCTATGAAGAGATGGAGAGGAGAGCGTTAGAAACTAAAGCTGAAAACACAGCGGCCCACAGCCTCTCTGCGGGGGAACATTGGGGTGAGGTACCAACCGGCTGTCCTCGGGGACCCGCCAGGCCCTGTGGGGAGGAAACACACAGTCAGTGAGCGCACAGGAGGCAGGGGTTGTGCTAGAAGCTGGGCTTCCCGGTGCTTCTCAGAACGCCCAGGGCCCAGGGCTGGGCCCCACCACCCATGCCTGCTCTTCCTGTGCCCGAGATGCTCCCGGGTGTGGCCTGCACACCACATCTCAGCACCTTCACCTGCCAGTGGCACGGCTAGCTGTGCCGCCCCACCTCATGGCCGAGCACAGATGCCGCCCTCATCCATGCCTCCCACCGTCATCTCGGGGCCCCTGGCTAGGAAGGAGGCTGCGCTTGCAGTGATGCCTGCCCCACTCACACCCATCTATCTCACGGCTTTGGAGGAATCTCTGCCCAAAGAGAGGAAGCAGGAAGTTGACGACTTAAGCCAGGTCCTGGGCCCCTTGAGGAACATAAGAGACCTTGGGGTTTCCTTCCAGGATATCTTGTTAAAGCGACAGGGCTGAGAAAGGCGCTGGGCTCAGGGCGGACCCACGTTCTCCGAGGACAGTGTCTAGCTGTGTGTGGAGGCCTCACAGCTGGTATGGAGGGAGTGAGGAGGACAGGCATTTCCGGCGTTGAGGACCCACCCTGAGGCTGGCTTTCAGTCTATGCTGAGCTCACACCCACTCTAGCCCGTGAGAAAGGTGCTCACATCAGCTCCCTCTCGTCGACGAGGCGAGGGAGACTAGGCTTGGCATGGGGTGGCATTGGGACGTGAGTCCAAGTCTGTCTGACCATCAGGGTCCAGCTGTTTCCACTCTGCCACGCTCTCGGAACTGGGCTGGACCTCGGGAGGCAGGGCCTGGGCTTTTAGACGTGGCTGAGCCTAGGCAGTGCCCTGGCTATTGGGGCCTGAGGTCCTTTCCGGCCACCATCCTGAGGGCCTGTGGAACCCACCCGCTGGGCCCATCTCTTCAGGGCTTGACGAGCTCATGATTCCCAGGACAATGCTTCTGGGTGGGAGATGACCCATCTCTTGCCCCTGGCTGACCAACGGGACCAGCCAGCGGACTGGGAAAGTCCCAGGTCCATAAGGGGAGACAAGTGGCCTTTGGGGCAATCCATGTGGCACCCCAGCCCATATGACTGGCCAAGTGCTTAGTATCGAGAGCCACAGAATATGATGCATCTGGCAGGAACCAGACTGCAAGTGACCAGGCCAGAGAGGGGAGCGAGAAGGGAGAGGGAGGGCCAGGGGCCAAGAAATACACAAAGGTTCGGGATTTCACAGGCTCACAGGAGTGAGTCCAGACACCCCAAATGGTGATCCATGGGGCACTCGTGGTCTCAGAGGTATTTGGTTGATCCTACACAGTCTTATTTCATTTAATTACCAACATTTAAGAGCAAGGAGAGCACAACAAAAACCTGGATTTCAAGTTTCTTTTTAAAACGTCAAGGTCCAATAACACATGACACCAATTAGCTGCAGCTGAAAGCAGCTGCCCTTGAAGGCAGGACACGGGTGGCGTGCAGGCTAAGGTGCTTGTGGTGTCTCCTGTGTGCCAGGCACTGTTCTCAGCACTGGGTGGGAATGAACTCTTCCCACCCTTAGACAGCCCCGTAAATGGTGGGACAAGTTGTGAGTCTGAGTCCCGACTTTCCTTTAGGGCATCAGTGGGACCCCGATCCTGTCTACATCTTATATCAAGTTCTTGGGGTTACTATGAGGTAGGTGGGCAGAGGTAACTGCCTTTCAACAGGTGAGGACAACACGTGAGGGCGAGCCCCAGCCCCCATTCGGACGCCCAGCAGAGGGAGAACCAGCTGGGGAGGAAGGTGAGTAGGAGACGGACAGATGATAAGCAGACCAAGATAATTACACCAGACAAAGTGTTGAATTAATAGCTCGGCGTCCTCGTGCCAAGTTAAACAGGAGTCTAATAGCTCTGAGGCCTGTCGGATTTTGATGGATGACTATGAGGCAGATAAGGGATCTATCACACCGGTGTGGGCTCATGAGAGATGGGTGGCCCCACCCTTCCCCTGAATTAGCTCTGACCTCTGAACAGACAGGTTAACTGGGGTGGGGCAGAGCGATGGCAGGAAAGGGAGCCCCATAAAAGGGTCCTTTCCTTTAAGCAAAGGGTCCTGGTAGCAGGAAGGAGGCGTGGTGAAAGGGTAAGATCTCCCCACATGGGTCTTCATCCCAGCTCCGTTATTTAGAAGCTGTATATACAGCCTTGGGCAAAATACTCAACCCTCTGTGCGGTGAGCTCCCCTTGTGTGGAGTGGGAATAGTAAGTCATTAGGAAGATTACAGAGCAGTGCTAGTTCATCACCATCACTTCTTCTCGATGCCAAGATGGTTATGGTAGCGTCAGGCCACCAGGAAGGAATGCCCCAAACACCTGGCATCCAAACCCCTTAAGCCTCGACCACAATGGTAACATGGAAGTTTATTCCTGCCTCGGTCTCCATTACTTCAGACATGTGCACAACATTCTTAGGAACAGGGTGGGGCAACAAGAAATGCATTTGCAGAGGTGACGGCTGGGATGGAGAGGAAAGCTGGCTGGGGGACCTGGGTTCCAACGCCAGTTCTTCCACACACTATCTCCAGTATTTCACTGCCCTTCTTCCGGATATTTTAAGGACTTTCCTGCCTCAGGACCTTTGCACAAGCTATTCTTCAATGTGTTTCCCATTCCCTTTTCTCTCAGTTAAATCCTCAGGAACACCTCTCTGACCCTCAGCCTGGGGGAGGTGCTGTAATACTGAGGTTCCTCAGGGTAATAGGAGCTGCCTTTTCATAGCACTAATTACCAAGGCAATTTGTTAATTAAATCAGTGGTTATTTAAATGCATGCCTCCCAATGACACTGGGAGCTAAAGGATGGGGGGACAGTGTCATCCATATTCCGGTTTGTATCCCTAAGCACCTGGCACAGGGTCATGCTGAGGATTAAGTGAGATAATGTACATACAGTTCTTAGCTTCATGCCACCACGAAGAAAACCCGCAGTAAATGTTAGCTGAGACAGACTGAGGTCGGAGGGAGCTGAGTTGCAGGGGTCCCATGGCAAGCTAGGGAGAGCTGGGGCTGCAGCCCAAGCCTCCCAGCTGACATCCCTTCCCACTTCGTTTCCATCTAAGAGGTGACCTGCCTGCCTCAGTAGGCAGGGTTCTGGCCTCCCACGCCCTGGCAGTGCCCCAGGTGTGGATGGAGAGTGTCCTCGCCTAGCACTGGGAGCCAGGTACCAGCCTGAGCCCACTGGGCAGGGAGATAGGAGCCTGCCCAGTTGCTCTCACACCTGGCACAAGCCCCAGGCCTGGCCGCGGAAGCTGGCTGCTCACAATGCCAGGTGACTAACCCGGAGGCAGGGCAGATCCCAGCCAGCTGGCCCCTCTGCTCTTAATGGCCCCTCAGTCCCTCTGAGAACTGGCCCCTCCCCTAGAGTAGCCAGCTCCTGCCAGGGGCAGACCTTTTTCTTCTGGAAGAAGTGGCCTGGGGAGGGAGACAATACAGAGAGGAAATTCTGGTTGAAGGTTCTGCAGAGGCAGAAGGGGCTGGAGGAACACCTTCTCCGAGGCTGCTTTTGCCCAGAGGGGCAGGACTGCCTAGAGTCTCGCAGCAGCCAGAGGAGGCCGGGCATGAGGAAACCAGGCCAAGGAGGAGGTGCTGGAGGGCTCCTAGACCCCCAGTGTGAGCGCGGAATGTAAGCTCATCCCCCAGGGAGCGCTACCTCTACTCCCTGTGACACTGGCTAAGCATGGAGTCCCCCTGGGCCTCCCTTTCCCCATGGAGAAGGCCCCTGCCCACCTCTTCTCCCTTCACTGACGTGGGGCTCGAGGGGGATGCACAGTACACAGCAGGGAGGGGGTGAGACTGTCATGGCAGCTACTTCATTGTCCCTGTTGCCCCGTTGGCCAGGCAGTGCTGGGCTGATGCCCCACCCCTCGAGGGAAGACAGGAAAGTTGGGGTCTTACCATCTCTCCTTTGGGTCCGGGGTAGCCCTGCAAGGAGAAGAGCATGAGTGTCCGGCACCTTGTTTGCAACCCAGAAGACCCCCTGCCCTGCCACACGCGGCTCCTCCCTCCATCGCCAGGTCCTGGGAGGGGAGTGGGCATGATGGCCACAGGCACCCCGTGCTTAGCTCTGGCGGGCAGCCAGGCCCCTCACCTGAGAGGATGCCAGTTGCCCAGGGAGAGAGAGTGGGGTGGCATCTGAGAGCACTGGAAGGGTGAGCTGTCCCCAGGTCACGCCTTCCTAAGAGTAGGGAGGGTCTTCTTTCCCCATGAACATTTGTGTCATTCAAGCCAAAAGACTGAAGTGAATGCGAGTTCAGGATGGGAAGCAGCCTGCACACAGACTCGGACGTGTGTGTGTGTGTGTGTGTGTGTGTGTGTGTGTCCACCAGGATGGGAGCCCCAGGGAGGATGGGAGACGAGGGAGGCGCCCTGGCGGTGCTGGGAGCCAGTGTGAGCGAGTGCCAGGCTCCTTTGGAATTAGTCGTTAAGCCCTCCCCACCGAGCCCCCTTCCAGGAGCACCCAGCATCTCCACATTCTCAGGTGGCTCTTGGCAGCTGTGGACTTGTGCCCTGTGGAGGCCCCTGGGTCAGGGGTCACCCAAACTAATGGCCCCTCGTCCCTTCCCAATGGTAACAACTTGCTGCCCCAGGAATGGTCATTCTATCCAAAGCTTCTTTCCAAGGAGTTGGGGTCTTGCAGAAGGACTAAGGGACCCCAGTTAGTGACCGGGACCAAGTGAGGGGGAGGAGCCTGAGGTCCAAGAGGGTCTACTCACCGGTTTGCCGTCTAGCCCAATGGGACCCTGAAAGCAGAAAGAGGACACAGTGAGAGGCCAGCAGCCAGGTCTCCTGCCGAAGGGGCCACCTGGGCAGTGGGTAAGACCCCACCAGCAAGGGTACGAGTCTCTGCTTGGCCACTTACTGGTGATGTGACCACGGCTAAACCAGTTTCCATCCTAAAATGGGGGTGAGACTAATAGGCCTTCTACCGAGGGTCCTGGGGAGGAGTGAGAGAGGTGCTGTCTGTGAGACACCCCCCACGAGGACCCGCTGGGGCCATCACCCCTGGTAACACAGGCCTCGGCCTCAGCCCGGGGGACAGTGGGCAGTGTGTCCCTAGGCATCAGGCCTGTGGGAGGGAGCTGCTCCTCTGCCCTCTCTCTTGGGGTCTGTCTTGGCTCCCAGGGAGGGGTCCCAGAGCATCCAGACAGCCACCTGACTGCCTCCAGGATGGACGCTGCCTCCCTGCAGTGCATCACCTGTGCCACACTCCAGTGCCCAGGGTTTGCCAGCCTGACTTCTCTCATGGCTCCATCCTGCTGTCCCTCCACCTCCATGCTCACTTCCCAGTCCTCACTTGCACTGCGCGCCTCTCCCCAGCTGCTCTCGGGAAAGGCCGGAGGAGAGGGCCCTATTGACCAGGGTTGGAAGGGCAGGGCTGGCCTCGCATGAAGGTCACCCAGCCAGGCCCAGGCATCCCCGGAGCCACAGCTAACCCCAGCTGCCCCCACTTACCGGAAATCCAGGAAACCCTCGGGTGCCCGGCTGGCCCTGAAAGGAAAGGAGGGGAGTGAGGATGGCGAGGAGGAGACGCAACTGATCCTCAGCCCCCTGGTTCACCTTTGCTCCCAGAGGGGCCTGGTCGTCCTCCCACTCCTGTGTGACCATCCACCGTGAGCTGGCCGCGAGGGGGATACAGGTAGCGACTCCTCCCAGGGCTGGGGGAGGGAAAGGAGATGGCCAGCATCCTTTGGGTCTTCCTGGGAAGTGGCCCCCCGAGCTCCGAGCTGCTGTGGACGCCCTGAAGCTCAGCATATAAACAGGTGGTGGAGAGTGAGGATATCGGGGACTCGGCCGGCAGCGCACTGAACCCGTGACCTGCCGTTTTCCAAGTCCCTTTTATTTACGGCCACGACTCACGGCCACTTATCTAAGGGCAGCCTGGCGATCAGCGGGTTCGGAAAACTGGCCTCGGAGATGCACTAGGGGCGCTTGCTCACTTCCCTCTTAGCAGGCTGCTTCTAGTCGGGCGATTTTAGATACCCCCATCTTTGCGGGGTCAATTCGTGCCCATTCTCCTGGGGGTGCAGAGGAAATAGATGGATGCTCAGGTGGAGACTACAAGCAGGTTCCCTGGTTTATGGTCCGTCATCAGGACAAGAGGTGTGCCCGGCCAGGTGGGAAGCAGCATGAAGCCGAGCAGATCCAGGGCTGGGGTGTGGGCGGGGGTGTGGAAAGAGGGCTGATCGGGAGGTCAAGGGTCACAGAGAGCTAAGATGCACCCAGTGCTGCCGCTCTCCCACACGGCCATCCTCAGCTCGTCTGCCTCTGCCATCCTAGGTCCTTTCCCGCCTCCTTTCCCACAGACGCAGACACGCGGGCTCCCCTGCCTCCCCCAGACACACCACCTCTTTCCCGTGTTTAGCTCTCAGCTTAGAGTCCCACCCCCCGACTGAGATGGCCACAGTCTCTTCCCAAGCTTGGGCTCTTGAATCTGGCTGCCTCCACCAACCATGGTTGTGTGCCTCTGTGCCAGTGGTCTAATCTCTCTCTGCCTCAACGTCCTCATCTGGAGGATGGGGACAGCAGTAACCTCACAGGGACATTGAAGCACGTTCGGTTATGTTTGCGAAGCCCTTTGACACGGCAGCCACCACCACCGGCTGATTGTTGGGTTGAACCGACTCTAGAAGCACCAAGGTTGCTTTTGCAACTGATACTTCTTAGGACCCAAGGAGGCGTGTCCTTGACAAACAGAAGCTTCAGAACCAGACCCGAATCCGGAGGAAGATGTCTCCGGACCCATCTGCTGTGAACCTGAAACATCACAAGCTGCTCCGGTCGTCCTCGAAGCTTCTGCTCAGGAGGCATGGCTGGTGGGATGTGGACCCTGGCTGTGCGAGTGCACTCGCCAGGCAGGGGGTATCCGCAGGCTCAGGAGGGGCTTCTGGCAGGCATCCAGAAGGGCAAGCGGGAGGAGATGCCACTCATCTCTCAGAAGGGCCCCGGGCTTCCCTCCTCTCAACGATAAGTGATGCTAAGAATAGCACCGAGCAGAAAACTCGGGACCCGTGCACTGTGACCTCTGAAACCTCCCACTGTAAACTTTGGACTTCTCTGAACGCGGAGAGGAAGGAGAGTCAAGAGGAGAGGGTTCCAAGAAGCCTCTTCAAGTCCCACTTGGGCTGATGTTTACACAGTGGGGATGACCACATGGTTCGCTGATGACAGAGCCCGCCTGGTAGCAGGAGGCGTCTCTCCAACCCTAAGCCAAACCCAGGGCCGACCAAGGGCTTTTTAGGGACCTGGGGAGGAATGTCGTCGTTGACCAAATGGGAACTGGGACTCTCCTTCCAGAAGAGGCTGGGTCTGGGGAAGGCCCTTGGAGAGGCTTGGAGCTGGGTTTTCATTTACAACCAATTCTATGCTGAGGTTGGACATCTCTTCCGATGTTTACTGCTGCTCCTATTTATTTGTGAACGGCCTGTGTGTATTCTTTACCAATATCTTCCACCAGGTTGTTTGTCTTTTCCCCCATCGATTTGAGTAAAGTGCTTTGTCAAGCACAGTGAGTCTTCAGTAATCACGTTGCAAGCCTTCTTCCCACTGGCATCTGCCTTTCTAATGAACCACTGTGTGCCAGATGCAAGTTTTGCATTTATGTTGACAAGCTTATCATCTTGTTTCTTGAACAATAGTTTCTCGTGGCTTCTGGGTTTTACGTTGTGTTTTCAAGGTCTTTCCCAAGTTAAACATGAACCTGGCTGGCACGGCTCAGTGGCCGGTCGTGGCTCATGAGCCAGGAGATTAGGGCACATGCCGAAGGCAGCCGATCGATGATCCTCCCATCATTGATGTTTCTCTCTCCCTCTCCCTCTCCCTTCCCCTCTGAAATCAACAGAAATATATTTTTAAAAAACGATAAGATGTTTGCTCATGCTTTGTCCTTGTATGTTACGGTTTTGTGTTTTGCATCTAAGTGTTTTACTAATTTGAAATTTACTCTGATATAACAAGTGAGGTAGATACTCAGCTTTTTTGTTTGTTTTAAATGGCTTTTTTTTTAAGAGGCTTGTCAATTGGCCCAACATCATTTCCTGAACAATCTGTTTCTCTCTATTACGAAATTAAGCCTTTATCACAGAGCGACCTATCAGCTACACTGGCTTTGTTTCTGCCCCCCCCATCCCTCCCCCCGTCTGTTTCATGTGCAGTGAGACTTAACTCTGTTTTTACGACGCACTTTGATATCTAGCAGAACAACTAGGCCCCTCTGCACTATTACCCGCACTTTATTTTTTAGAATTTTCCTGATAGCCTCACAAGCTTCCTTTTTCCAAATGAGTTGAATATTATTTTGTTGGTCTCTCAACCCCATAAAAATTAACTTGGCCCTAGCTGGTTTGGCTCAGTGGATAGTGCATCTGCCTGCAGACGGAAGGGTCCCGGGTTCAATTCCGGTCAAGAGTGCATGCTCCGTGGGGGGGAGTGCAGGAGGCAGCTGCTCAATGATTCTCTCCCATCATTGATATTTCTCTCTCTCTCTCTCTCACTCTCTCTCTCTTCCTCTCTGAAATACACACACACATTCACTTGCATTCAGGTCATATTAAAGTTATGGGCTATAGATTTGTAGATGGATTTATGGTTCACTAGTATATCCTTCTAAAGAAGAACAGTAAGAGGGCGAGCTTTCCATTGCCCTCTGAAATCTCTTCCCTTACCTTGAGGTCCGAGAGGAGAGGAGCCATGTGGGGCCTGCTGTTGGGAAGTGGCCCTAAAACTTGTCGACTCCTCCGTTCCTTCCTCCTACCTGCAACCTGTGCAGGCCAACGCCGCATGGGCAGGCGGGATGTTCTGGTTGGAAAGAGCTACCAGGACTCTCCCTTCTCTTCGGTCTGACTCCTGAAAGAGGCTTGGCTGTGCTCTACCCAGAGCCGGCCACACCCACCCCCCTCTCTCCAAGTCAGCGCTGCCTTTCAAATCCGACTCTGTGCTGCTAAGTGTCTAGTAACTGGCTGGGGTAGGGGAGAGTGGCGAGGAGAGCCTGTCTTATACAGCACTTGCAACTGTCTGTGGTGTAAACGCTCCCACCATGGCCGATTTCAAGCTCCCAGTGTGACAGACTGAACTGGGAGGAGTGTGAGCCAGCTCCGAACACCAGCCCTTGGCACTCCAGCTGCAAACGGAGGCCACTCCCTTTGGGATGTTGCAAGGACATCTCCACTTCATTGCACTCAGATTAAACTCACTTCTCCCAGCAACATCTGCTCCTCCCTCCGGGGAAGGCACCCCATCTATGCTGTTATCAAGTCAGAAATACGGGATCACCTTGGATTCCTCCTCCCTCAGTCCCCGTTTTTATTACGTTCTGACAATTCCACCTCCAAAATATCTCGCTAGCCTAGCACTCCCACCTGCGGCCTCTTCTGAACATTCTCCATGCATGGGGACCAGGGGGGTGGGGGTAGCGGAGGGGACATCAGGAGATCTTTCTAAACTGCAAATCTGATCTTGTCCCTCCTCAGCTGAACGCAGCCTCAGGGCTCTTGCCTGCCCTCAGGAGAAAGTTCTAGTCCCGCCCGAGTCCTCCCTGGTCACAGCCTTGCTCATTGCCAGCCTCACCCTTGCTTTGCTCTGGAAGGAACGTCCCCATTTCTCCAGTCGTTTAGAGGAAGCTCCTGACCTTGGGACTCAGTGCTCCTCCCCAGCCTGGTGCCCGAGTCACCTCTGCCCGTCCTGGGTCACATGATTTAGGGATTCATTCCTCCCAGAAGCTTCCCGGCCTGCCCCCACGCAGGTCAGGTGCCTCCTCCATGTCCCCGCCGCTCCCTGACCGCCGGGCTGAGCAGTGACTGCAATGTAAACCCTAGGGCATTGCTGGACTCCTGTCAAGGAGCCAGCAGCTGCAGCCAGGTTTGCCTTGTGTGCCCTGCTTCGCATGCAGGAGGTGCCCAACACATGAATGAATGAATGAATGAATGAATGAATGAATGAATACACCACGAAACATGCAACATGTGTATCGGCCCGAGGAGGGTGTCTCCTTGTGATCAGCAGCCGCCCCTGAATGGAGCTGCTGAAAATACAAGGGGGACAGCCTGTCGGATCTTCCCAGGCTCCAGGCAGCCGGCCTGGCTCCACCTCTCAGCTCCCAGCGCTCACCATCGCCCCTCCCTGGCTGCTTAGCTCATCACAACTCCCTCCCTTGGACCTAACCTCCCAGTTCCCTCTCCTTAGACTGTGGGTAGAAGAGAAGAGTCTCGCTTCTTATTGGCTCGTCCTGTTGAAGGGAGAGCGGCAGGCTGAGCTTCCACCATCTGCGGGGCCAGCCTCAGACTCCCAGAAGCTGTCCCCGCAGTAGAAGGTGCAGCTCCCCTCGCCCTCTCATTGCAAGAAGCAGGCCAGGAGGAGCACATAGCAGAACACGGAGAGGGTGGCCTGCTGCTGTGGTGGAAGCCTGGATGCCAGAGTCCTGGGTTCTGATCCTGCCCTCGCCTCTATGTGTGGGACCCTGGCCAAGCCCCGGCCCCTCCCTGGACCCGTGGTCCCTTCTCAGAGGGCTGTGCATTCCCCTGCTGCGGTCCTTTCCACCCTGACAGTGGGGGATTTTTATTGATTTTAGAGAGAGAAAGGGAGAGGGAGAGAAAGAGACAACAATCGGTTGCCTTCCATGTGTGCCCTGCCAGTCCAGGAGCTGAACCCGAGACCCTTTGGTGTATGGATGATGCTCCAGCCAACTGAGCCACACTGGCCAGGGCCGTGTTTGGTGATTTCATGGCAGCCCCGTGGCTCAGGCATTCTTTGAGAAAAGCAGCCGGACCTTCTTTCCAGAGTCACAGTATCTTCCCACATCAGCACCCACGTCACCCTCTGGTCCCTATGGGAGCTTATCTACATGGAATCCTCTCTGATTTACCCCAGCCCGAGCCACTAGGCGGAGGGAGTAAGACACAGGACCAGGCTAAGCACGAAGGAGCTTCAGAGGGCGAGAAGTGGCTGGGGTCCCACCAGGACCAGCAGTGATTGAGGATCAGGGACTCTGTGCGTGGGTATTTGCTCCAGGGGCTCCCAGAACCAGGCTTGTCCCCTGGAAGCTGGAGCGCCCCCTCCTGGTGGGAGTGGGCACATCCTCCCTTTAGGCTAGAAACAACAGGGCCACCTGGCAGTTGCTGCAGTGTCATAATCTAGAGGCTGTAATTTAGGTATGTTTAGCCAGGCCACTCGCTAACATCCACCGCAGCCCTGAGGCCTGGCCCGGCAACCGTGTCACATGTGGCGTCTCCACACCCAGAGGCAAAGCCTCCACCCCAAGCCCTTTTCATGAACTCACCCACCCCGCCCATCTCCCTCGACCCCTCAAGAAAAGCAAAGGCCACTCACAGGGGGGCCTCGGGGCCCGATGATGGACATCCCGGCATCTCCTGGGGCCCCCTGTGGAAGAGAGGAAGCAGAGGGGGAGAGGGCGCAGGGGCAGGAGGGGAGAGGGTGGGAAGAGAAGAGTCGGAGGGAAGGGCTGGCAGGTGGGGAAGGAGGAGCATGCCAGGGTGGAGTGCCAGCCGGAGGCGGAGGACAGAAGGGCCAGAGGACGCACAGGAAGAGGGAGGTCAGGGGAGAGGAGGCCCAGGATGAAGGAAGCATCCAGGAAAGTTTGAGGAGAGCAGTGGGGAGGCAGGAGGGATAAAGCAAGAAGAGATGTAGCAAGAGCACAGGATGTGGCGACCAGAAAGAGGGTGGTAGGAGCCCAGGCCCAGAAGTGGGAGAAGAGGATTCAGTGCAGTGGTGGGCAAGAGGGCAGCACAGGGAGGGAGAGAGGGGAGAGAGGGAGGGAGGGGGAGGGAGGTGGAGGGAGAAGGGAGGAGCACAGCTCAGCCATGGCTGCTCAGGCCCCAGAAGCCTCTCCCTGCCGCCCTACTCAGGACACCCTCTGACCTGCCCCAGTCCCATCCAAGTTTCCAACTCCCAGGCCTTCTTCCCCACCCCCATCCCCAAACACCCATGGGGCTGCCCACTCTGCAACTGAGGGACAGCAGCCTGCCCCCCGGATGGAGCTGCTGAAACGGAGGGTGGGGACAGACACACACTGGGTGTGTGGGCTCAGCACCCTGAGCCTGAGGCCGAGCTGCCTGGAACTTCCTAGTCCTGGGTTCAGGGTGACACAGAGGGGTTCCGTGTGGTGGGGAGGCCAACAGGAGGAAGAGGAAGGTGTATGGAACCGATGGGATGAGAGGTGATGCTCTGACAGAATGACACAGGCAGTGCCTGCTGGGAGCAGGGCAGGAGGCCGCATCCACTCAGAACAGGGACGTGCTCTCCCTGCCTCTGGGAAGGGTGACTGCCCGAGGCCTAGAGTCAGAGCTCCAGGCACAGGCACAGACACAGGCAGCCGCAGCAGGCGGGGGAGTGGGGTGGGCATGAGGGGGGGAGAGACACCCACTCTCCAGGAGGCTTGGGGCTTAGCCCAGGAATCCGAGACCCCAGCCTAACGGTGTGGAAGCTGTTAGGGAACGGCGTGAGAGGCTGAGGGCCCGCAGGCCCAGCTGGCAGCTCTGCTCTGAGGGCATGCCAGCGGGAGGGCTGAGCTGGGGCCTCTGAAAGCCCCCAAGAGTCCACGGGGCGGACGCAATGGCCTGGACGGAAGGGCAGAGGGGAAAGTGTGGACTCACCTTCTCGCCTGGTTGGCCCTTTACTCCCTGGGGCAGCCACATGCAACACAGGGTGCAAGGGAGAGAGAGGGAGGGAGAGAAAAAGAAAGGATGAGAGAGGCACACACACAAGGATCTGTGTTAATGGCACAACAACCAAACAAAAGAAATCGCCGTGAAATGAGAAATAAAACAAAACACAGATGCTGACACATGACAGGTCCCGCCTCTGGCAAGCACCGCGTGTGCATGGCTATTGCTCAGCCCTTGGTCTGGCCCTAGTCAGCCCCAGCTCTTCCAGATAACAGAGGCCTTCTCCAAGGCTGTGTGTGTGTGTGTGTGTGTGTGAGAGAGAGAGAGAGAGAGAGAGAGAGAGAGAGAGAGAGAGAGGAGAGCATGCAGGTTGGGAAATCTGCCTGAGAAGTTGAGAAGTCGTGGTCCCATCTGGGTGGCCAGCTAAGGTGGGGTGGCCATGGGAGACTTTCCCAGGGACCGCGTTGCAGAGTGGAATCCAGTTGGTGTGAAGGTCTAACTGGGCACCAAGCATAGCAGACACACCAGGAGTCCTTAGAGCCGGCCAGGCAAGATGGCGGGAGAGGGGTTGGACCAACATGGGAGGACAGATAGTAGGACACACACATCTGGGAGGATGGAAGATGGATCTGAGATGAGGAGGAAACTGGATAATGGCCCAGGGTCCCTGTAACCATAGTGACCAGTGGATAGACAAGCCCCAATGGACCCTAATCCTTAGGAGCCAATTGTGCCCCCCCCCCTGTGAATCATGGGACAACTCCTCAGGCATTTCACACCTACTGACACCCCAGTTCTTACCAGGTGGCTCCTGCCAGGATTACTGCTGGGCAGCCAAATGGGCCCATTGTCACATTTAAAATAGCACAAGCAGCAGGAAACCCTCAGCTTGAAAATAGCTTTGTGGGGAAGGAAATGGGGAGACCTCCTGGAGATCTCCCTCCAGTGGGCAGGAACTAGGCTCAGATGGATACTGTCTGGGGGAACATGCCCACAGGCCCCAAGAATGGGGGCAGGAGAGCAGCAAGAGGGGCAGGCCCTGAGGGGCAGCAGCAGGGCGCAGCTTTCATTGGCAATCTGCCCAGCAGCCTGGTGGCTGCACTCTGAGTGGAGTTTCCCTAAGCTTACCTGTTAGGCACAAAGAGTTTAGGTTCTGACCGTCAGCTTGGATACAAAAGCCAACTCCACCCCAGCCCTGGCCTGAGCCTCAACATTCCCATCAATAAAGTGGGATCCCTCATGGCGGGCTACAGTGGAGAAAGTGCCTGGCTTAGGCCCACCCACAGCAAGCCCCTGAGAAAGGCTGGCTGAATGTCCTTTCCCAGAATGCTCTACTCAGAGAAGGACCCAGTGCAGCTTGGGGACTCATGTTTGGAGTCAGAGAACTGAAGGAGGGAGTCGGGGTCAGTGCGGTGGCCTGAGGGGCTGGGCCCTGGGAGCTCAAAGCTCTCCCGTGGAACGTGGAACGCCACTTGTCCTGGACGTAGGTCCTGAGGCTCCACCTTAAGGATCAGACCCTCCTTAGTGTTGGGGACGGGAAGTAGCATTGCCAGGGTAAAGGGCACAGGTCTGGAGTCAGGCTGCCTGGAGTAGAGCCCTGATCAGCCACTTCCTGGCCATGTGACCTTGGGAAAGGCACAACATCTGAAGCTCAATTTTCTCATCTGAAAAATGGGGGTGGAAACGGTGCCTACCTCCTATGATTCTAGTGAGGACCGAGTGAGTGATGCACGGAGGCTCTCAGCACAACGCCCGCATGCAGTTAGCACTCTCCAGTGTTAGCTGTGGTCTGGGCACCAGGCTCACACCAGCACGCACACTTGCACAAGGATGCCATACCGAGGCCTACAGCCGACCAGCCCGGGAGGTGAGGTGATGAGGAAAAGCATGTGAGTGACACGGAAGGATGGCAGAGGGGTAATCAGGGAGCACCCAGGAGCCAGGTTGAAGGTCAAGGCTGATGGCAGGAGGGGAGTTAGAGGTCAGACAGGGTGGTGGTGAGGCCGAGTATGGCCATCAGTGCCCTGGGCTGCCAGCCTGAGTCTGTCCTGCCCTTCCTAGCCGCTCAGAGGCTGGAAATCACCAGGAAAGTCCTAGCACTGGAACCTGCAGGCCCAGTGCCGGTCTCCCCATCCCTGAATATTCCCTGTAAACACTCCTGTTTCCCTTCCGCCATCGAATTTTCAGCAGGAGGCACCTTCTAGTCTCTGTCTAGGGAAGATGCCTCCACGTGGTCTCCAGAAAGCATCTGGAGCTGCATCTCTCACAATCTTTTGCTCCTGTGCGGGGGGCTCGGGCGGTGGTGGGGGGCATGGTGGTTGCAGGAGCCACTATACATCTGAGGGTGAGCTGCCAGCCTCGGGGGTGGAGTGGGCCGGAATCCCCACAATATCAAGAGGGGTTCCAGCCTCACCCTGTCCTCCCAGGGTGATGGGCAAAGAGCCTTAGTGATGCTTTTCCTTGGAGTTTCCCTTTGCCGTGGCAACTCTCTGGAGAGGAAAGCCACACTGGAGGAGCTGAAGGGTTGAAATAAACTCCTCTCCTCCTGGCCTGTCCCTCTCTGCAGCTGACTTGGGCGGGAGGAGGGAGAGGTCCAAATCCCCTGCCCTCTCCTCTGGCCCCTGGGGCAGGCAGCACCTTGTCACGGCTTGGAGACAGGCCAGCGTGGAGAAGCAAGCAATGGCCACCCAAGCAGGTAAAAATGCCCCAACTCACCACACGTCCGGGCATCCCAATGGCACCTTTGTCTCCCTGATGAAGGAAGCAGAGACAATTAGATGCGGCTGGAGCTGGGCCAGCATGTGAAGGGCCCCCTGGGAACGGTGCACCCAAGACCTGGTTTGCATGGGCAGCTGGGACGGTGCCCAGGCATCATATGAGTAAACTTGCCCATTTGGTGCCCACAGACTGTTCTGCAAGCAGCCACCCCTGTCGCTGTCTGCACTCAGGCCCGGTGCGGTAGAAGAGCGCTAATGTAGGAGTCTGGTCCCCAGCCTGGGTTTCCCTATGCGTTCCACTAGGGGTCCAAAGCTCGTCTCCCCTTAGAAGGTTCTCAACCCTCCTAATGCAGCAACCCTTTAATACAGTTCCTCATGTTGTGGTGACCCCCAACCATAAAATTATTCTCGTTGCTACTTCCTAACTGTAATGTTGCTACTGTTATGAATCGTAATGTAAATATCTGATATGCAGGATGTAGTTAGGCGACCCCTGTGAAAGGGTCGTTCGCCCCCCAAAGGGGTTGTGACCCACAGTTGAGAACCGCTGCCTTAGATTCTTGTCACACTCAGCTTCGAGGCACAGAGCAAGGTGAGTAGCAACTCCCATATGACAGATACGCGAATCACTTTTCTAGATCTCTCTTTGCCAAAGTTGGGGAGCAGTGCCCACACTCCCCGGCTCCTCCCAGGCCCTCTGTCCTTCCACACCCCTCCACGCGGCCACCCCAGCACCAACAGGAAGAGCTGTGAGCTGTGTGGATGCAGCCGCATCACGAGCTGCAGCTGCCCAGAGGGAAATGCTTTGTTTTGTAGCCAGGGTTACATCTTCTCACTCTGGAAATCTGCTTATTAAGTTTTGTTCCTCCCCCTTTTGGTAAGAAAACATTTTTTTGCAATTACACGTGTGCAGACATCATAAATTCTGAGGTGGGCCTGGGTTTGCTGGGAGCCTGTAAAGATGGAAAGCAATGGGAGCCAAAACTCAGATGGTGACTGTCCTGCTGAGCAGGTGAAGCTGGGCTTGTGGATTCTCCTGAAGGTGCGGGCATTTCTGGGGTGATTCCATGTCTGCAGACTGCACTGAGGCAAAATGCCCCAAGGAACAATTAGTGCCCCAAAATACACATGGACCACCAGAGAGTTGCAGCTGGCTCTGAAATTAGGCTCTTGTGACGTGTGCCTCGTCAAGATCAAGAGCATCTTTAGTGAACGCTGGCCTCGGCGGTGTGGCAGGGTAGCGGCGTTGGCTTCACGCGTGGATCTGTTTCCTGACCCGCCCTGAGCATCTGCACCTTGCTCATGGGCTGCTGGATGGCGGCCCTGAGATGTCGTCTCTGGAAAGCTTACCCCAGGGCTGGCACCTGGAAGTGTTGTGTAAAAGGCATCGAGGGGGAGGAAGCCCAGCGGGCAAGTGGATTTTGTGAGCATGTTTATCCTTCCCACATTTTTGCATTTCACAATGAGCCAGCGTCAGCAGATCTCCTGGGGGTCACTCCCAGGTCCCTTCATGCAGACGCATGAGCAGGATCATGCCCTGTGGCTCAGCGGCCCTTTCTGCTGCAAGCACCAGGCCCACTGACCGTCGGGTGTGACATCCCCGTGGCCCACTTACCCTCGGGCTTTTGAATGTTATTGCAGGATGTGTGTTTTGGTTTCTTTTCATTTCTTTTTTAAAACTAATGTTCTTTGCAGTCCTGGCCATAAAACGCTCAGGTTCGGGACAGGCGTGGAATGGCCAGCGACTGGAAACTCTGTGCAGCAGCCCCTGCTCTGTCAATTGCCCCCAAATGCTTTTTAAAGGTGGACGTTGTCAGAAAAACAAAGTCTGCCCACGTTCCCCCAGTCACCTGATTTCCCCTCCTTGGGTTTCATGGGACCGATTCACCCGTCCTCCTCTGCTTTGGGGCTCGGACTTACTGGGCGAGTTTCCATTTTCAAGGCTAAATATTCTCCCACATGCATCTCATTAAGAAAGCCACTGCTGGACATGAATTCTAGAAGCTGTTGGATTAGCCACCAGGTTACAGTATAATTCATGTCGAAAGAGGAGTAACTGGGGTAAGAGGGATGCACACAGGGGGTGGAATTCAATGGATGTGGCCTCCGGCTCAAGGGAGAGAGGGCAACCTGGGGCCAGCCCTGGGTCACATGCCACACCTCGCCTCGGCCCTGTAGCTGGCTACAGCGTCTTGCTGAGTCCCTCTCCACCCAGGGGCCCACAGTCTCCAGTACTCAACACATGTATGTTCCAGCCTGCATCCTACAGAGCAATGCCTGTGAAGACTGTAAAGATGGTTCCCAGACATGGAGCATGGACCGCAGGAAACAGCAGTATGGAATGGTGTGTGATAACGTGGGCTTCCGAGAGGTTTACATCAGAAGCTCCGACAACTGGACAAGAGATGCCACCTCTCTGTGTCTTAGTTTCCTCATCAATAAAATGGGCACACTGATATCCATTTCACCGAGTCGCTGACAAATCAAATGTATGGAAAGTGACTGGCATAGTGCTTAGCACGTATTAAGGTCTCAATGAGAGGTGACTATTAGTATTATTTCTACTTTTATTTCAAAGCCTCCATGGTTACTTGGCACAGCCTCTCTAGCTTTTGGATAAGGTAACTGGGGGAAAACAAAGTTTTTGAGTGAGTGTACTCTCACCAGAGGGCCTAGGACAAAGCAGGGACAATGGTCTTAATCCTAGCTGGTGTGCAAGAGGATGCCCCTCTCAGGACTCCATTACAGGGCCATCAGTCTGGAAATCAGAGACCCAGTGTGGGAGGGGCTGCGTGCTGTCACCTGCCTGGTTGGGCTCAGGAGGTACCAGGGAGCTCCCCCCCCTCAGAGAAGCTGGAGAGAGGCTGCTCGTCCAGCCACAGCTGGAGGAAAGCAGCCACCCAACCTCGCCAGTGCTTGGGCTGAGGAAGAGCATGCGAGACAGATGCAGAAGAAGAAATGAGAGCTACTTACCGGGAGGCCGGGTCTTCCAACAGGACCCTGGAATAAAGGGGGAGAGAGACGTGTATGAAGGTCAGGGTATTGTAATACCTGCCCCACCAGCTAAGTGACCTGGGGTCACTTCAGCTCCACGAGCCTCTGTTATTTCATGAACAACCTGAGGGGAGGGCCTTGATCACATTCAAGGATCACAGTCAACCCAGGCTGCCAGCTGGACATCACAAATTTCCCTATGTTCCTCCAGAGAAAGAGGCATCCCTCTTCCCTTAGTCATCTGGTTCAGCCGCATGGTTCCCACAATTAAGAATTCTCTCTTACATCTAGTGCAGGCATGGCCAACAGATGTCGGCATGAGTGTGGACCCCAATGGTTTGAATAAAAACACTATGTTGAAAGGCCTCCTAATTGATTGGCAATGTCTGCTACGGGCATGAGGGGCTGGGCAGTGGTGGCCACACATTTTGTACCCCTTAAGTGATTCCTGCTGCTATCGAAAGCCACCTTCCCATGGCAGTGCCCTCTAGGCACTGGCGGTCCTTGTGCCCACAGGAACGTGGGTCTTTCGATTGGAGTACAGAGTCACCCCAAGAGGGGGGTCCCCGAAACACAACCAGGGGGTAGCAGGCAGGCATGGCGACCAGCTGCCGTCTCCCTACCCCTCACCTCTGCCCAATGGCATTCTTTTTTTGCAGAAGCAGAGAAAACAGGGCTAGGAGGTGATTCCCACCCTGGCCAGCTTCCCATTTCCTCCTCCTCCTGCCTGCAGTTTCAGCCCCGTTGAAAGATTCAGGACTCCACTGTCAGGCCGAGAATGTGGGGCAGCTGCTCGGGCCCCTCCCCGTCAGTCACTCGATGGCTCTGGGGGTGCCCAGGTGGGCAGGATTACAAGGGGAGATTCAGATGCAACCCTCCCCTTTGCCCCTGCACTGCAGAGCCCGCAGGAGGGACAGCGCCCTCCCTGGCTGGGAACAGAGCTCTCAGAATGCTCCGTTCCTGGTGAGGGCAGGCCTTCCAGGGAGGCAGGCAGGGACCCCGAGCTGAGCCACCGGGTGAGCCTGGTTGTGGGGAGAAGTGAAGGGGGAGGTCCCGTGTGCGGGGTAGGTGAGGACTCTTTGTGGTTTTGTCCAAAAAGAAGGGGGAGAGCAGCCCAGTTCCAGCAGGTGGTCTGTCGAGGTCTCCGGTGGCAGTTTATTTTGGAAGATTGATGGCAGGAATTGAGATCTGTCATCCAAGACTTGTCCGGATAAATCACCCCTCCTTTCAGGGAGCCCCATGATTTTCTTCCCTCCCTGTGACTGGGAGGCAGGGGGCTGGGCGGCCTCGCCAGTGCGGGTGCCTGGGCTCCATGCACTGCTCAGGACACAGGTGGGAGAGTAAATCGCGTCTTACTACGGACTGGGCCGGCGCTCTCGCAAGTACGGTCAAGAGGGAAAAAGGATGGAAATGCCTTCTCTGCAGAGGGATGGCATCGGCTGCTTTCAGTAACCTTGAGAAAGATCTGATGCCGAGGGCTGGGCCCTTTCAACTCCCGCCTGCAGCCGCCCCTGTGACCTCGGGGCCTTTTGTTGGGGTATCAAATGCTGTCCTCAAGAAGACACGCTCCTGTTCTCTGGATCTATTACTTCGGGGGCCAGTCTCCTTGATCGCTTCTCAGGTTCTCTGGAAGCGACCAGGCTCCCTGCCCCGCCCTTGGCCTTGGCGACGCCAGGGGAAGGAGCCCGAGGTGCTGCCTGTGATGTGTGTCTCCTGATCTAACTGCCGACACTGCTCTCCTAATAGCAACCACCACTGGTCCAAAGTGACGTGGCTAGAACGGAGCTGCCCACACAGTGGGGCGGACATCGTGTCCTCAGGACCCGTCTGCAAGGAGAGCTCCTCACTGACCTGCCCACTGAATGGGCAAGAGGCCTCCAAGGACCAACGTGGAATAGAGATGCTCTTTCTTTCTTCATATCTGGTGCTTCTCTGACTCCAGCTCTTTAGGGACAAAGGAGCTGGGCGAACAATGGAGCCTGCCAGCCTTTCAGATTGAAATTGGGACCTGCTTTGGGGGCCGCGGCTGTCTGGCCCTGGAGGGGTGCAGAGGTGCATGGCGGCCCTTTCCCCTGTGTCAACCTGCTGGAGGCGAGACAGGGCAGGAAGCCAGGACAAGTGGACCTGGGAACGGAGGCAGAGAGCTGAACAAACTGGGCAAGCAATTTACAGCAGATGCAGAAGGTCGCCTCCCTAGATAACATCCAGGCCTCAGTCGTATTTCGGCTCCAGGCCCAGAATAGCAGCAAAACCAGGTGGGCGACGCCAGGACCAGCTGCAGTGACTAAGGAAGCCCGGCCTGGCGCCGACCCATCAGTAGAGACCAGGACTCCGAAAGCGCACACCTGGGAACTGATGCATATTCTGCGGAGACCCTCCCCTAAGATTCCCCGCCTGCAAAAGAGAGAGATAACCCTCAAGACAAAGGGCCCAGTGTGTGCTCTCTCGCTGGGAGCACCCCCGCCCTTCTTCTTCCCCCACAGGCGTGCATCTCCTAAACTCTAAGGGACCCCACGAGACTTGCAACCAGGGCAGCAATGGGCAGCGGCGGCTCAATCCTGGGCTCACCCCCTGAACCTGTGTCCAAGGTCCCCTTTTCTCTGACTCTTCCCAGTGAACAGTCCTGCCTCTGCTCACTCATTTTCTGTGACATTTTTAGAGAATCAGAACAGCCCAGTCTATGTTCTCCTGTGGCTTCTCCTATGCTAAGCCCTTCCTGTTCCACTGTCCCCAGATGTAATAAATGTACCCTCAGAGTCGCCTGTTCTCATGTTGTGAAATGTTTCTTGCATGAAGTCAAGAACCCACACAGTATGAGCCAGCCCCAGGCAGACCCACCCAGGGCAGGTCCCCTGTCGGTAACAGAGGGACCCTGCAGACTGCTCTGGAGGGTGTAGGGGCTCCCCTGGAAGACAGCAGGGCCAGCTGTCAATCCCCCCGCCCAGGGCCCGGTTACCAGCAGGGAGCAAGGCCTTCGGATGTGCAAGAACAGGCTGCGGCTGGGGTTACTTACAGGAGGTCCTGAAAGAGAGAGAAAATGCCGGGTCAGGGTTCTGGTGAAGGTGTGGGGAGGGCTGCCTTAGAAGGGCATCCAAGAACCCTTCAGCTGAGGGGTTTCCATCTGGTCTTCGACGCCTGTCCTTCCCTGGCCCACTTTCCCCAACATCATCTCTTCTCCCTTTATTTTATCTCCAAATTCTCATCATTGGGTGAGAAGCCCAGAGGCCTGGGCCCCAGGTGCAGCCCTGCTGGGCCCTGACGTCCTGCCTCAGCTTTCCACCCCATAGAATGGGCTCCTCAGGAAGCACCCCAGCTCATCACA
>PVJC01005792.1:0-57535 GCA_004026665.1 Murina feae | reverse complement strand
GGCAGCTCCCCAGACCCCTTGGCGACACGGGGAAGTGGGAAAGGAAGGCAGCAGGGGACGGGTAAGTGGGAAAGAGTTGGCGGCCTGCTTGGTGGCTTCCCAGGCCCTTTGTGGGGCATCGGGGAGTGGGAAAGAGGCAGCAGTGGGTCAGTGGCCTGCTTGGTGGGCTTCCCAGGCCCCTTGCAGGGCACCAGGAAGTGGGAAAGCAAGGCTGCAGGGGCCGGGGTCCTGCTTGGCAGCTCCCCAGACCCCTTGGCGGCACCGGGAAGTGGGAAAGGAAGGCAGCAGGGGATGGGTGAATGGGAAAGCGTTGGTGGCCTGCTTGGTGGCTTCCCAGGTCCCTTCCGGGGATCAGGGAGCAGGAAAAGGCTGGCCTGACCACGAGGCAGGGTTTTCCCTGCTTTCTGGTGGCTGGAGGAAGATGGGCAGTAGGCAAGCTTGGGAGGCAGGCAGTACCCAGCCCTGGCCACAGCTCAAGAAAAAGAACAACATGCAGGGGAGGGCAAGAGTCTGAGAGATCAACATAGAGGGGGTGCCTGCTCCAAGCCTCCACAGTGTGCCTGGTGGCAGGTCCCCAGCAGGTAGACACACACAGGAGGACTGCTCCGAGCCTCAGATGCAGCTGGGGGAAGGTCCCCAGTGGCCACAAACACACACACACACACACACACACAAAAGGCGCCTGGCAGACTGGGGCCATCATAGGACATCCACTGAGGGGTCCCAGACTGTGAGAGGGCACAGGCCGGGCTGAGGGACTCCCTCCACCCCGAGTGCACAAATTTTTGTGCACCGGGCCCCTAGTATATATATAATCTAAAAAAAGAGTAATATGGAAATTAACTATCTCTCTGAGACATTTAAGCCATGCCCACCAGCCAAGCCATGCCCACCAGCCAATCAGAGCAGCTGTATGCAAATTAACACAGCCAAGATGGAGGTGGGTGGGGCGCAGGCAGTGGCAGATGGCTGGGCTCTGCATGTGGAGGAGGCGGAGCCAGCCATCGGGCCCTGGAGGTGGCAACCAGCTTCCTCACCCAGCCCCTCACCCAGGCTGGCCAGGCACCCCAATAGGAACCCGAACACTGTCTGGGCTTTGGGCAGCCTGAAAACGGCCCTTAGCCAGGTTGGCCCCATGTGGTGAGGGTCCCCACTGGCGGAGGAGAGGGGGGTTGGCCAGCCTGCAAACAGCCATCAGCACCTCACCCAGCCTGGCCAGGCATGCCAGCAGGTGTACATCCCCCGAGGGGTCCCAGACTGCCAGAGGGCACAGGCCGGGCTGTGCCCTCTCACAGTCTGGAACCCTTAGGAGGATGACCACCTGCTGGCTTAAGCCTGCTCCCCGGGTGATCAGGCCTAAGCTGTCAGTCAGACATCCCTCTGGCAGCCCTAGAGCTCTTAGGGGATGACCACTTGCCAGTGGGGAGCAGGCCTAAGCTGCAGTCGGACATCCTTAGTGTTGCTAAGCAGGCATGAGAGGCTTCCACCACCACCACCATACTGGCAGCCTTAAGCCTGGCTTGTGGCTGAGCAGAACTCCTCCTGTGGGAGTGTACTGACCACCAGGGGCAGCTCCTGCATTGAGTGCCTGCCACCTGGTGGTCAGTGTGTGTCATAGTGACCAATCATTCCCAGTCATTCTACTTTTAGGGTCAATTTACACATTGCCCTTTTATTATATAGGATAGAGGCCTGGTGCACGGGTGGGAGCCAGCAGGTTTGCCCTGAAGGGTGTCCTGGATCAGGGTGGGTGTCCCAATGAGGTTCCTAGCCAGCCTGGGTGAGGGGCTGAGGGCCATTTTAAGGCTGGTCACAGTCCCTTCAGGGTGGGGTTCCATGATAGCATGCCAGGCCAGCCTGGGTGAGAGGCTGATGGTTGTTTGCAGGCTGGCCACAGCCCCCAGTGACCTAAGCTCTCAGACAGGTTTATTTATCTTCTATAATTGAAACTTTGTTGCTTTGAGTGGAGGTCACAGCTGGCCTAGGCAGGCAGCTTCCACCATCACTGGGGCAACAAAGCCTCCTGTTTGCTCTAGCTCTGTGGCTGCCAGCACCATCTTGATTGGGTTAATTTGCATATAGTTGCTCTGATTGGCTGGTTGGCATGGCTTGGGGTGTGGCAGAGTGACACAATTAGCATATTAGTCTTTTATTAGGTTAGATGTGCATCAGAATAGTGGTTACTGGAACCGATTGAAATTGCTAGTCCCTCAGTTGTTTTATATTCCCCCTCATTTACAAGTTCAAGAAGTCATAGCAATCATTTTCTAAGACCACAATGGAATGAAATTACAACTTAACTACAATAAAAACAGGCTAAAACACTCAAACACAAGAGGCTAAATAGCATGTTATTAAACAATGCTTACCAATGGTATCAAGAAAAAAATAAAGAACTTCCTGGAAATAAATGAAAATGAACACACGTCAACTCCAAATCTCTGGGACACAACAAAAGCAGTCCAGAGAGGGAAGTTCATAGCACTACAAACCTACCTTGAAAAAAAAAAACACAAGAAAAATTAATAATAAACAAACTGGACAATTAAAAGAATTAACTGGTCCATCTAGACAGTGAAATATCATCTATAAAAATAAAAGGATAATATCCTAATTAGACTGGACATCTTCTAGATGTCATTCTAGACATCTTTCCTGATAAGGGCTGGAGGAAAGCCAGCCTGGGTCTCAGGGGCCTGGGGGTGGCCCAAAGGAAGCAAGCTCAGGTCTCAGGTGCCTGTGTATGGCAAAGGAAAGCCAGCCCAGGTCCCAGATACCTGCAGGCAGTCAGAGAAGGAAAGTTTGGGTACCAGGTACCAGAGGGAAGCTGGTGCTGGCAGCTGGAGGAAGAAAGGCCTACTCTTGCACAAATTTTTGTGCATTGGGCCTCTAGTTTGACCATAAAAAACTCTCAGGGGATTTAAGATGGTGGCCAGCAGGCCAGAAGTGAGGGAGAGAGTGTGAGTGAGTGAGGAAATGAGAAGGGAGTTGTGGACATGTGTGGTGGGTGTATGGGAGATAGTTAGATTGTGCAGGAGTCTCAGTGGCTGTCAGAATGGGCTTTTGTGGGTGGGAGCCCCTGCCACTGCTGCAATCAGACTCAGGATGATCTTTCTCTGGCGTATAAACCACATCATCTTGAAAGGAGAGCTGCTGTGAGTAGGAGCCCTGCCTCATCATCATCCAGACTGGCCTCAGACATTACTCAGACCCTGCCATTACCCCACTCCAGCCAAAGATCTGCTACCTCATCTGCAGATCTGCAGACCCAAGACTGCAGCATCCCCAGCTGCCAGCTCCTGTGAGTCTTGGGGTGTGCACCCCTCCTGCCAAGCCCACTACTTTAGCCACAGATCCCATGTGACTTGTGCCTCCCAACTCCCAGATCCTGGACCGCTCAGTGTGTCCCAGAGTGCATGCCTCTCTGATTAAGTCCAAGCTGCTTCATATGCTCACCATATGTGGTTTGCAACACCAGGCTCCCTAAACTTGGTCTCATTCCTGGACACCTTGGTCTTGCTGCTTCAGCTGCATACCTCTTGACCCCTGCTTTCCTGGCCACTGGCTCCTGAACCCCCTTGTGATTTTCAGAGTGAAACCATGCTGGCCAGAGTTCTATCTCTTCACCCACAGAATCCATATTTCTGTCTCCCTGGACACAGGTTCCAGGATCTCCACAGGGATTCACAGAGTAGCACCACCAGCATAACAGTCACAAGACACAGGCCAGAGTTGCACTACCTCAGCCATGGGCCCTGGGATCCATGCCATCCTTCCATGGGTTCTGCGTACCCATGGAGAGATGCACACTAGTTAGACTATAGGCAACCCCTGCCACAAGAGCCAGAACCACAGTACATCCAAAACAGCTTGCACCATGAGGCTATGGGTTAGTCACATTGTCAGATAAAATGTGAGAAAACTACATCTACAAATGGGAAACTAAACATTTAACACCCAACTACATCAGGAGAACTCAAATAACTCAAGTAGTGAGCTCCACTTGAACACTTAGCTCAGAAAATCTGAGAGACCACATCACTGGATCACACAAATTACCAAATACATAGGATCAACACTTCCTTCAAAATAAAAAACAAAACAAAAAAAATGGATGGCATAGCATTGTACCTAAGACATAAAAACAAATACAACAGGACAGCAAAAATGGGAGACAAAGAGACAACCCCCAAAGGAAAGAAAAGGAGGAATTGCCCAAAAAAGAACTAAATCTAATAGAGGCAAGTAATTTGTCACAGGAGAAATTCAGAATAATGGTTATAAGAATGTTCAAACAACTGAATGACAAATACACACAACTCAGTGAGGATTATAAGGAGCTGAATGAGAATTTTACCAATATGAATAAGAATCAAGAAAAAAATGAAGAATGACATAGATATAATAAAAACAGAATGGAAAGTTTCAAAAGTAGACTAGAAGAAGTGAAGGACTGAATCAGAGAGTTAGAAGACAAAGTAAAGACAAGCACTCAAAAAATAAACAATTGAAAAACAGAAAGAGAGTCTAAGGGAGCTCTGGAACAACTTGAAAAGAAACAACACCAGCATAATAGGGGAGCCAAAAGAAGAGGAAATTGAGCAAGGAATAGAAAACCTGTTTAAATAAATAATTACAGAAAAGTTCCCAGATTAGGGGGGAAATAGTCACACAAAGGAAAACAGCACAGGGAGTCCCAATCAAAATAGACCCAAAACAGACCCACATGAAGACACATCATAATTAAATTGGCAAACGTAAAAGACAAAGAAAGAATCTTAAAAGCTGCAAGAGAGAGATGAAAGGTTAACTACAAGGGATCTCACATTAGACTACCAACTGATTTTTCAACAGAAATTCATCAGGCCAGGAGGTAATGGAATGTAGTATACAAAGTGATGCAAAACAAGGAACTGAATCCAATAATGCTCTATCCAGCAAGAGTATTATTCAAGATTGAAGAGGAATTCAGAAGCTTCACACACAAAGAAAGTCTAAAGGAGTTTATTACCACCAAACCAGCAATGCAACAAATGCTAAAGCAACTGTTATAAAGAAATAGAAATGGCAGAGGGAAAATCAAGATGGTGGCATAAGGTATAAACCTGAATGCGCAGCCTCCCACAAACATTAAAAAATACAACAATAAACCTAAACAGCCATACTCCAGAACCAAGGGAGTGGAAGCTTTACAACTAGAAGGCAAGAGAAGGAGTGCATTGAGACTGAGTAGAAGTTCTCGGCACCAAAACAGAGAGGTACGGACACGCGCAAAAGGGTGAAGGCGGCTTAGAAGGGTTTACAAGCTCCAAAGTCACACTGAATGCTTTGTGGGCAGACTGGCAACAGGATGGAAGATGACAGTGGCGTTCTAGCATACCTGTTCACAGCAATCACAGACGCAGAGCTCCGAGACTCGGGGACTCAGGGGAACACAGATGCCAGGACCTGGAATAGCGCTGCACAGAGCTGGCTAAAGGGCAGCCATTGCAGGTTGCTTCACCCCAATGACTCTGAGACCCCTCCCCAGTGACTCTGAGACCCCACTCCAAGCTGTGCGCCTGCATGCCTTCAGTCAAATTAACAGACTGCAGCTGGGACAGAAAACAACACTCTATCAATGCAGGAAAGCAGCCAAAATACAGGGACAAAGAAACAGATCACAAATGACAGAAATGGAGGAAAGCAAATGACTGGATATTGGTTCAAAACCACAGTTATAAAGCTACTCAAGAATCTTCTACGAACCTCCGAGGAACTAAGTCAGACCTTCAAGGAACTTAATGAGAATACCAAAAAAATGGAAAAGGACTAATCAGAAATTAAGCAAACACTGACTGAAATAAAGAATAATATACAGAGATCAAACAGCAGACTAGAGGATTACAAGAATCAAGTCAAAGATATGAAATACCAGGAAGCAAAAAACAGCCAACCAGAAGAGCAAAAAGAAAAAAGAATCCAAAAATATGAAGATAGTGTAAGGTGCCTCTGGGACAACTTCAAGCATACCAACATCCAAATTATAGGGTGCTAGAAGAAGAGAGAAAGCAAGATATTGAAAACCTATTTGAAGAAATAATGACAGAAAACTTCCCATACCTGGTGAAAGAAATGGACTTACAAGTCCAGGAAGCACAAAGAACTCCAAACAAAAGGAATTCAAGGAGGACCACACCAAGACACATCATAATTAAAATGCCAACGGCAAAAGATAAAGAGAGAGTCTTAAAAGCAGCAAGAGAAAAACAGTTAATTACCTACGAGGGAGTACCCATACAACTGTCTTCTGATTTCTCAACAGAAACCATGCAGGCTAGAAGGGAGTGGCAAGAAATATTCAAAGTGATGAATAGCAAGAACCTACAACCAAGATTACTCTACCCAGCAAAGCTATCATGTAAAATTGATGGTCAGATAAAGAGCTTCACAGACAAGAAAAAGCTAAAGGAGTGCATCACCACCAACACAGGATTATTTGAAATGTTGAAGGGCATTCTTTAAGAAGAGAAAGAAGAAGAAATAGGTAAAAGATAAAAATTATGAACAACAAAGGGACAACAAATACCTATCAACCAGTGAATATAATAATTAAGTCAATAGAAATATCTGATGAACAGAATAAACTGGTGAATAGAATAGAAGTAAGGGCATAGAAATAAAATGGACTGACAATTCTCAGGGGGAATTGGGTGTGAGGGGTATGGGAAGAGACTGGACAAAAATCTTACATCTATGGATGAAGACAGTGGTGGGGGTAAGGGCATGGGGTGGAGGGGGAAACCAGGTGGAGGAGAGCTGTGAGGGTATAGAAAAAAGTAACATCTGTAATAATTTGAACAATAAATATTTATTTTTTTTAAAAAGACAGTCTCTTCAATAAATGGTGCTGGGAAAATTGGAGAGATATATGCAAAAAAATGAAACTAGACCACAAACTTACACCATACACAAAAATAAACTCAAAATGGATAAAGGACTTAAATGTAAGATGAGAAACCATAAAAATACTAGAGGAATACAAAGGCAGCAAAATCTCAGACATATGCCAAAGCAGTTTCTTCACCAATACAGCTCCTAGGGCATTGGAAACTAAAGGGAAAATAAACAAATGGTACTATATCAAAATAAAAAGCTTCTGCACAGCAAAAGAAACTTTCAGCAAAACAACAAGAAAGCCCACTACATGGGAGAACATATTTGCCAATGTTATCACTGATAAAGTTTTAATCTCTAACATTTATAGGGAACTCATATAAATTAACAAAAAGAAGATAAACAATCCAATCAAAAAATGGGCAAAGGACCTAAATAGACACTTTTTTCAAAACATTCATAAAGCCAAGAGACATATGAACATGCTCAAAGTCACTAATCATCCGAGAGATGCAAATCAAAACAACAATGCGGTATCATCTCACACGTGTAAGAATGGCTATCATCAACATATCAACAAACGACAAGTGCTGGAGAGGCTGTGGAGAAAAAGGAACACTCGTGCACGGCTGGTGGGAATGCAGACTGGTACAGCCACTGTGGAAAACCATATGGAGTCTCCTCAAAAAATTAAAAATGGAACTCCCTTTTGACCCTGTGATCCCACTTCTGGGAATATATCCCAAGAAACCAGGAACACCAATCAGAAAGGATATATGCATCTCTATGTTCATAGCAGGACAATTTACCATAGCTAAGATTTGGAAACAGCCTAAGTGCCCATCAGCAGATGAATGGATTAGAAAACTGTGGTACATCTACACAATGGAATACTATGCTGCTGTAAAAAGGAAGGATTTCTTATCTTTTGCAGCAGCATGGATGGAACTGGAGAGCATAATGCTAAGTGAAATAAGCCAGTCAATGAAAGAAAAATACCACATGTCTTCACTCATCTATGGATAATAACCATTATAAACTGAACAAAAACAGATACAGAGGCAGAGCAGCATTAAACAGACTGTCTAATTATAGCAACAAGGACAGGGAGGGTTGGGGGGGAGGTAATAGATCAACAAAAGGACTTTCATGCACGCATTTAAACATAATCAATGGACATAGAACACTGGGGTGTAGGGGAGTCTGGGAAGGGCAGGGGGAAAAAGAGATATATGTATTAATCTTTGTAATACTTTTTGCAATGAAAGAAAGAAAGAGAAAGAAGAAATAAAGAGAAAGAAAGAAAGAAAGAAAGAAAGAAAGAAAGAAAGAAAGAGAAAGAGAGAGAGAGAGAGAGAAGAAAGAAAGAAAGAGAGAAGAAAGAAAGAGAGAGAGAGAAGAAAGAGAGAGAAAGAGAGAGAGAGAGAGAGAGAGAGAGAGAGAGAGAGAGAGAGAGAGAGAGAGAAATGGAAATAGAAATGGCAGAAGGAACACAGGCATAAAGAGCAAAAATCCCCTGTGATATTACAGCATAAAGGAAACAAAGGTAATTTTACAGATTTTGGGTGGGTGAGATGCTTATCTATATCATTATATTACTTAACAATTTAAAGCAAATCGATAGTTTTGTATTGCAGAGCTGTATCCAGGCAAGAATGACAATTTGGCCTAAAGCAACAGATGAAATTACCTTTAAGAGACAGTAATATTTGATACAGTAATAGCCACACAGAAAAAAACAAAAAACAACCATTACCCTTTTTTCTAACCTGAAGATGCCTCCAAATCCACAAATAATTATAAATTTTTGTCTGTGCTCAATAAAAATGAATATTGTTAAATGAAAATATCTCCTCAGAGAAATAAGATTTATTCTAATGTAACCTTTCTCAAAATAGCTCTTCCAATATTCTCCAGGGAAAAATAATTAAGAAAAGAGTAAAAGTCTTCAATAGCTCCCCTCTGCACAATCCCAAACTCTGGAGACACTCTATCATCTGGCTTCAGATGGACACTTTAGTTCCTTTGTCATGGTCCCTTCATGCCCTGTGATCTCCACATCTCTGATTTATTAATTCTGTGTTCCTTCTATAGAGTATTCTCATCTAATGCCATTGTCCACATCTTTACCTACTGAAATCATATGCACCTCTAAAGACAACTTTTCATAAAGTTTGGCAGACCTCCTTCCCTGGAAGCAATCACTTCCTCTTATTAAAATTAGATGATATTTGGGAACAACATTGCTTAGCAGATAGACATAGTCAGAATTTTAAAATAATCTCCAGAATACCTTTCCTATATTTCACCTTCTGGAATACTTGAGTTCTGCTATTTCTTATGTTTGAGATAAACTGACTTCTTCCTTATTTCTTCCTTGTATTCTCAACTATGTTATAAGGTAAAGAAGGCAGTTAGTATATATGTATACATCTCATGGCTTCATCACATAAAGAATGTTAACTTGAGAAGGCAAACCCCTGTTTTGTAAAAACTGCTGTTTGGAATTCTCTGCTGTTCCTCTTATTCTAAAAAGATAACTTTGCTTTCTAGCCTACCTTAGTCTGCTCAAATAATGAGGACAATAAACTTAGTTGTCTGACCTTGTCGGCCAGAGACTAGATATGCCCATACTCTCAATGCCATGCCAGATGCATTTTTTAATTGGATAGAATTGTGTAGTTTTCAAGGCTAGCAGTGAGATAACCACTACCTGCACAGAGGGCTGTCTCCTTAATAAAAAGGGAAGTTCTGCTTGTAGGCTTGCTTAGAATTTGAAATCATTTTCTCTAAGCCCACCACAGTGAATAAAGTGTAACTCCAAACTCTCCTGCATTGTTTGATTATTCCCGTTCTCTGTAACAGGTGGGGCCCAGGGGCATTGGACAGGCCTTTGAGAGATGCCGCTCTGCTGAATTAGTAGAATTAAACTGGGGGACTCGGGATGCTCCTGGACCTCAGCCCAGGACCTGGCCAGCATCTGGAGAGAGTGGACAGACACTTCCGGACCTGTCGACAGAATCGGTAAAGTAGGGACCCCATCAGTTCAGCCCATTCCACGTGAGTGGAAGGGAAGTTTGATCACCTCCCTGGAAGCCATAGGGCTTCCTCAAGCAAATCAGGAATTGGGTGGATTGTTGGTTAAACTCTGAGTGAATGTCTGGTGAAAGTGCATGAGTGTGGAGGGAGGGGGCCTGCCCTCTCCTTTCCTTTGTGTGGCTCCAAAACCTCAGTTACAGAGTACAAGTGGGCCCCAACTTCTGGTTCTGTGATTCGTCATAAGGCATAACGAAGACTCACCCCCACGTGGAGGTGACCGGGCCCAGGGTTTTTATGGGTGCACCTTAGCTAAGACGAATCTAAGCTCCCAAGGGACGCAGCCAGGTGGGCATCTGAGTGAGGATCTGTGAAAACAGGTCACCGCTTCCCTTGTCTGTCTCATGCCATCAATCATCATGGGGTCAGGACAGAGTAAACCACTGTTCTCAATTGCATGTTGAAAAATTTTAAAAGGGTATTTGATGGAGATTATGGAATTAAAATGAATTCTGAGACACTGAAGAAATTCTGTGAAGTGGAATGGCCAGGCTTCGGGGTTGGCTGGCCCTCAGAAGGCTCTTTAGATGTAGGATTGGTCAGGGTGGTGTGGAATGTAGTCACAGCAGATCCGAGACACCCAGATCAGTTTCCCTACATAGACAGCTGGTTGGAAATTGCTCAAACCTTGCCACCTTGGGTCCGGTTCTGTTTGTGCAAGAAGGGACAGAGTAAGGGGTTAGTAGCAGGAGTGAAGAGGCAGGCAGGGAAGGAGCAGTCTAAGAAGAGGCAGGCAGGGCAGGAATAGGTCCCTCAGAGGGAAGTTCAACCCCCTATTCTACAGGACCCCTCCGAGGAAGTTCCACCAGTGTTACCACCTCCATATGAGCCACAGGCAGCACCAAGTGCCCCGCCCCCCCTACTAGTCTGTAAAGTCTGGAAACACCGCCTCCCTCCATCTCCCCTACACCAGGCTCTCCAGAGCTGGTTGGGCGGCGCTTGTGTTCAGCTGATCAAGGGCCCAAGCAACAGCCAGTACATCAGATGCCTCTCGGGGAGATTCAGGGTGCCCAAGTGCTTGGTGAAGATGGGGCCTTACAGGAAGGAAGGCCGGTCTATTATTATCAGCCCTTTACCACAACTGACATTCTGAATTGGAAGCAACACACCCTAGCTTATTCTGAAAAACCTCAGGCCATGGTAGATCTCCTAGAAATGATCTTCCAGGCCCAGAAGCCCACCTGGGTGGACTGCAAGCAGCTCCTTTTTGCATTCTTTAACACTGAGGAGCGCATGAGAGTAATGACAGAGGCTTGGAAGTGGCTCCAGACCCAGGCCCCGGTAGGGATATTAGACACAGACAGATGGACAAAGGAGGCCCTCCCTGATGAGGAACCTAATTGGTCCCCAAACTCGGAAGACAGAAAGACCAGGCTAGAAAGATATTGGCTGGCTTTCCTCCAGGGGGTCAGGGCCGAAGCCAAGAAGCCCACCAATATGGCAAAAATCTCTGAGGTTTTCCAGAAGCCTGATGAAAGTCTAGCAGCTTTCTATGAGAGACTGTGTGAGGCATATCGGATCTACACTCCCTTTAACCCTGAGGCCCTGGACACTCAAACCATGGCAAATGCTGCTTTTGTAGGCCAAGCCCAGTCTGTTATCAGGAGAAAATTACAGAGGCTGGAAGGGTTTGCAGGAAAAAATGCTAGTGAACTGCTAGAGATAGCCAACAAGGTTTTCATCAACCGAGACAGGGCAGCAAAAAAGGAGAAAGAAAAGAGAATGCAAAGAAGGGCCAATGTGATAGCGACGGCTTTCAGAGGTTCAGGCCCCCAGACAGTCCAAAAAGGGAAGCAAGAAGACAGATCAGGAGGTAAAGGAAGAGCAAGTCGGAGAGAAAGGAAGAGCAAGTCTGAGAGATGAGACCAGTGTGCCTATTGTAAGGAAACAGGGCACTGGAAAAATGAATGTCCCAAATGGCGGAGCAAGACTCTAGGGTCCCCTTTTCCACCCAGTCGCTATCAATCAGAACTGCCTGAAGCAGACCTTATTGGGCTGGCAGCAGCTGACTCTGACTAGCACAGATGGGGCTCTTTTCAGTTGGACCCCCATGAGCCCATGGTCAGAATGAAAATTGGGGGCCAGACTGTGGACTTTATCATTGATACAGGAGCAGAGCACTTAGTAGTCACACAGAAAGTAGCGCCTCTCTCAGGGAAGGAGGTCACCAATATTGAAGCTACAGGGGATCAGACTTGTAGATTATTCTGCCAGCCTCGCTGATGCCAACTTGACGTCCACCGAGTAATTCATGAATTTCTATACTTGCCAGACTGTCCAGTACCTCTGACGGGTAGAGAGACCTTTTATCCAAAATGGGGGCATAAATCACTTTTGCTCCAAATGGCTCAACACAGCTTCGCCTAAGTGAGGAGACTTCTCCAATGATCCTGCCCTTAGCAGTGCCCCGGGAGGAGGAATGGAGACTTTATGCCTGTCAGTCAAAGGCCTCACCTTTAGATCCTGAATTAGAGGAAGAATTTCCGCTGGTCTGGGCAGAAGGAAATCCCCCTGGCTTGGCCAAAGACCATGCCCCGATACTAAGTGACTTAAAGCCTGGGACACAGCCTGTCAAAATCCACCAATATCCAATTCAGCTGGAGGCACGCCTAGGAATTCAGGTCCACTTAGACCGGCTGCTTCAGTGGGGACTTCTTAAAAGATGTCAGTCACCATGGAATACTCCCCTCTTGCCTGTCAAAAAGCCTGGGACTAATGATTACCGCCCAGTACAGGATTTACGGGCTGTTAATGAGGCTGTTACCACCTTGCATTTGGTGCTGCCAGACCCCTACACACTTCCAGGACTTATTCTATCAGGAGGAGAATGGTTTACATGCCTAGATCTAAAAGATGCTTTTTTCTGCCTCCGATTAGCTCCCATCAGCCAGTCGCTTTTTGCTTTTGAGTGGGAAAATCCAACTATAGGAGCCAAGGAGCAGTTCACCTGGATCAGACTTCCACAAGGATTTAAAAACTCCCCTACTCTCTTTAGTGGAGCACTAGCATCTGATTTATCTAAGTTCCCAGGACAGGACTTGGGGTGTGTTCTTCTCCAGTATGTAGATGACCTCCTATTGGCTAGCTCCACACGAGCTCAGTGCTGGGAGGGAACACGAGCCCTTCTGAGACTGTTAACTGAAACAGGTTACAGGGTGTCCAAGAAAAAGACACAGATTTGTAAAGACTCAGTGTCAGAAGGAAACCAGCTTGCTGATGCCGCAGAAAAGCAGGCTGCCAAAGGACAAGCAGCACCAGCACAGATCATGTTGGCCCTCGAATTACCTGAACCTCCAAAGTACACTCTGCAGGAGGAGGAATGGGATCAGCAAGAAGGGGCCAAGAGGACAAAGGAATGCTGGTGGATACTCCCAGATCTGCTGGAGACCAGTCATTGTCACTTAGTAGAGAAATGTGCCTGGAGGCTGGTTGACCTTAATTCCCCTGAATAGTGGGGCAGCTATTCACCCATCATTTAGATGGAGACATTGATAATTAAAGCAGCCCTCCACCTCTGTTACCGATATGTAAATTCTTGTTGCCTCTTTGTTGTTGGAGTTTCCTGCCCTTAGGATAAGGATGTGGTGTTTTCCCCACTGCCTTGATAAAAGCTTTGAGCAAGACCCGTGTGGGGGGCAATCTTACCCACTAGTGGAAAGATGCCACGCCTGGTCTCCATTATTCTAAATTAATTTTCTTCTAACCTCTCTCTCTTCATTTTGCGTGCGGCCTCCTCCAGAACTCGAACCCTGAATGGGAACCCTGAACCACGTGGGACATGTAAGGGCCTCCCGCATCTGGTGCCTAACTTGGGGCATCTGGAGGAGATGATATTTTTTGTCTAGAGCGAAGGGGAAATTCATCAAAAGAAGGTGTGGGAATTTCACCGCACGCTGAAGCCCGTGGTCAGCTACAGAAATCCAGAATCTGTAAGTAGGGTGGGAACGTCTTTGTCAACCAGGCTACTGGGGAAGGATTCGAATTTTGATTTGTCATATTTATAGAGATTATTTTTAAAGAAAAGGTTATCACTTAATTGGAGGTGTAAAAATTCTGAAACTTGGGTTTAGAAATTATTGAACAACTGTATGCTTAAGGAATTAAGTTTCAGAAGGTGTTCATTTTTTTGTTTGATGTTATAAAATTTAACCCTTGGTTTCCTGAAGAAGGTACATTAGATCTTGAGTGTTTTGCCAAAAAGTTGGTTAAACTCTGAAAGAAAAAACTTATCTCAAAAAACTTTTTTCATGGGTAACACAATATTGCGGTTGCTAGAACCTTTTACAGAGCTTGAAGAGCAGGAGCCTCTTTGCTCAGTTGTTCCCTCCGCTCCTCCCAGAGAAGAGTGGGAAGTAAAAATGAAGAAATGGCCTTTATGGCCCCCTCCCCCACCTACGTGTCCTAATCCTGAAACATTTAATTCACAACCAATAGAATCATCTATTCAGAGAGCCATCAGAAAAGGAATGAAGAACATGTTGGTAGAAGAAAGGCTTGCCTTTCCTGTTATAGAAGTAGCTGACCCACAGCTGCCAAATCAGATGATTGTTGTGCATAAATATCCAATGCAATGCCCAGATGTCGTAAACCCCCCAAAACCACGAGGGAGTCCCAAAACCGCTGCAAGAACATGAGAGCTTTATTATTTGAGTTAACTTGGACTTCCCACGCTCGCCTACCAGCACAGTGGTGCGACGGGACAGGAAGTGTGGATTTCAGGAAAAACAAAGGATTTATAGGGCCAGAAGTAGTGGGTGGGGTAACGTGTGTGGCCCCTGTTGATTGGTCGAGGGAAGATCCTGGGCCGGGCATTTCCTCTGCATCCCTATTGGTCCTGCTGCAGTCTTGCACCACCCTAACAATGATAAGATGCTATGAAAAAATTGATTTTAAAATGATAAAAGCTTTGTGAGAAAGCATTGTTTAAAGTGGTCCAACAGCTCCTTTTACAGGAGAAATTATGAATAATATTTCTGAAGCATTCTTAACTCCCTATGACTGGTATTCTCTAGCTCGTGCAACTATGGATGGAGGTGATTATTTATTATGGAAAGGAGAATTTTTAGAAAAATGTCAAGAGCAAGCCCGTGCAAATGGAGGGCCAAATGCTCAAATAACTTATGAAATGCTGGTAGGACCGGGACAATATATGGATATACAAAATCTGCTACATTATGTGCAACATGTGAATGAGCAAATTAGACTCTGTGGAAGGAAAGCTTGGTGATCTTTACCAACAAAAGGGGACCCTCAAGGAGCTTTTACTAAATGTATGCAAGCACCTACAGAATCATTCTCTAATTTTGTGGCTCGTCTCACTGGGACAGTGATACAGCAAATTCAACATGAAGCAATTGGAGACATTTTGATTCAGCAACTAGCTTACGAAAATGCCAATGCTGATTGTAAGAAATGCCTGATGCCTCTGAGAAAAAATAGTATCAATACAGAAATGATTCAAGCATGTCAGAATGTGGGATCAGGCACTTTTCAAGCAAATTTACTTGCTGCTGCAGTAACAGGTGAAAAAAAGAGGGGTTATAAATGTGGGAAGGCAGGACATTCCCGAAAGAAATGTAGACAACTGAGAAGGCTAGAGAGAGACATAAACACTCAGCCTCCAGACTCAATCCCTCGGTGTTCTAAATGTCAGAAAGGGAACCACTGGGCCAGTCTGTGTAGATCAAAATTTCATAGGAACGGGCAGCCAGCTTCTAGATCAAGATAGAGGGCATGGTCAATTGCCGGGAAATGGCCAGAGGGGTGCCCCCCAGCCCCGTCATCAATAGGGGAAGTCTGTTCCACAAGGCCCACTGTGGATTCCCTCATCCGAGCAACCCCAGGAAGCGCAGGCCTGGATCTTAACTGCACTATTGCGGTCACTTTGACCCCCGATACTGCTTGACAAGCTATTCCTACAGGAATTTGGGGACCTGTGCCACTGAGAACTTTAGGATTAATTTTAGGGAGGAGTGGAAACACTCTAAAAGGACTAACTGTCCTGCCTGAAGTCATTGATTCAGATTATGAAGGGGAAATTAAAGTTATACTAGAATGTAATCATATTATGCAAATTACTCCAGGGCAAATTGCTCAGATACTACTTCTACCTTATGTTCAGCAAGGTGAGGCTATAAATAGGAAAAGAGGAAAGCAAGGATTTGGAAGCTCAGACATCTATTGGATACATGAAATTAGCAAAACCCGTCCATGAT
The DNA here is from genome assembly GCA_004026665.1 of Murina feae. Lineage (NCBI taxonomy): Eukaryota > Metazoa > Chordata > Mammalia > Chiroptera > Vespertilionidae > Murina > Murina feae. The sequence continues at coordinate 41,348 of PVJC01005792.1, read as the reverse complement.
TAATTTAAAAATAGAGGGAAAACAATTTAGAAAACATTGTAAACAGCTTAGAGGGGAAGAGCCTTAGTGTATCTACCTCCCCCTCTCCAGAAAGCAATTAGAAATGTTATTTCAGACTGATATAAATTGGCAAATTGGGTTAAGTAGAAATACAGGGGAACTTAGCTGTCACCTATTAAAAGATAAATTACTACAATTGTTATATAATACCTCCATCATTATAACAAAAAATACTAGGCAGGAACCAATTCCTGGAGCTCTAACTGTTTTCACTGATGGATCATCAAATGGGAAAGCTGCCTATCATACAATAAATTCAGACTGAGTCATATTGACCAGTCATACTTCTGTACAAAGAATTGAACTAGAAGCTATTAAGACTGCATTATAGGATTTCCAAGAGCCCCTTAATATTATCTCTGATTCCTTTTATGCTGCGAACTTAGTGAGTAGAAGTGAAACTGCCCTGTTAAAATGGCTTAGTGATCAAAGTTTATTTTTACTATTCAAACAAGTTCAGCAGATTGTACAACAGAGACAATACCCCTTTTATATCACTCACATCAGGGCTCATAGTGTCTTACCTAGTCCTTTAACAAAAGGAAATGCACAGGTTGATAAATTGTTTGCTTTATTACAAGAAGCCTTAGAATCTCATCAACTTTTACATCAGCCTGCAAAAATGCTCTCTAAACAATTCTCAATCACTCGACAGCAGGCAAAACAGATTGTTAAGAAATGTCCCACCTGCATGTTACATCTGCCTCAAGGTCCTAACACAGGAGTCAACCCTAGAGGTTTACTGAGGGACCATATCTGGCAAATGGATGTAACACATTATAATTCCTTTGGACACCTTGGGGCATTGCATGTCTCTGTAGATACCTTTCCAAAAGTCCTATGGGCTACTGCATCTACAGGGGAAACAGCAAAACAGGTTATTAACCATTGCCTACCCGCCTTTGCCGTCATGGAAATTCCAAAAATTATTAAAACTGATAATGGGCCTGCTTACACAAGCTGTCAATTCCAGGAATTTTGTAAAAGATGGAAACTTCAGCACATTACAGGAATACCATATAATTCCCAAGGATAGGCCATTATTGAACGACAGCATCAGCAGCTAAAATCCCAACTTGAAAAACAAAAAGGGAGGATGATGGAGAAATCGCCTGTGGGTAGGCTGCTTCAAGCCTTAATTACTTTAAATTTTTTCACTTGTGATGCTGATGGAAAGACACCTATGGAGCTGCATTGGTGTCAGAATAAAACAAAAGAAAATGGTCTAGTTAAATGGAAGGATCCTGAATCTGGTTTATGGAAAGAACCTGATCCATTATTAACCTTTGGCAGAGGGTATGCTTGTATATTCCCAGATAATTTTTCCAAACCCATGTGGATTCCTGCTAGAAATATTAAACTGCAACAGGAATCCAAGAGAGAAACTAGTCAGACTAATGAGGAGCTTGTGCTTGGAGCCACACCATATAGCTGCAGACAATCAACTCCCCCAGCCACAAAGAGCAGCAAACAGCCCAGAGACCATCTGGGGAATGGTAAAGAAGACAATACCAATGCCTGGCACCTGAGAAGTCTTTATTGCCCTGCTAGCAGTAATCATCTGTAAGGTAATATTACCTGGGGCAAATGTGGAAGTATTTCAGACTTCTGCTCCTGACCCTTCATGGGTAAGAACCCTTACATGGGCTGATCACAGCCTAATATAGTATCCAGTAAGAACTCGGGTGGGGCAAGGAAGTAAGGCCTTGTCTATACAAAAAAGAAATTGTTAGCCAGTTTAAAATTGAATTGCCATTGCCTAGAGCAAAGAACATCCTTACATAATATTATTCTACAATGTCATTAATAATTTTTGATATTTTGCAACAGCATATTGTACATTTATCCCAAACAAACTTACAAATTAATTCTTTGAATGTTTGGCAGCAATTTAATATGGACCTGAAAGGATTTAATCCCTTCCACTGTGTGGAGGGCCCCCTAAGGAAGGCACTTGAGCATTGTATATTGGCCTCTGGCTCTTTTTCCAAGAAAATCCCCTTCTATAGCTGTTGACTGAACTCTCTGTTAATGCTCAGGTTGAAGCCTTAAGGTGGCTGGTACCATGGATCTGTTTAAACCTGGATTCCCCAAGATATGTGAACAATGTCAGAGCCCCACCAGCACTCGAGGGAATCCCAAGGCAGTTGCTGGGCGTGGAGGCCACAGGGGCATAGGCTACCTAGGAGACAGAAATGAATCTCATATCACCCTGCTTGGCCCCAGAGAATAGCTGGTTAGTAAATGACGGGTAAGATCCCTCATGGAAGGGGTGACCTAAGACAGGCACAGCTGCAGGGGGCGATCAGGAGAGAACTTGGGGGTCAACAGAGGTGGGGCACAGACCCTCCCTCCCCCGCCAACATGGGCTTGAACACTTGCCCCTTCTGAGGGAGGTCTCCTGCCCCCATGGCTGCTTTCTGCTTCCCATGCCAAGAAACTTCACCCAGCTCAGCTCCGGACCCAGATAACAGAGACTTGGCTGACAACAGCTGCTATATATCTAAATCCAGCCTAACACCAAAAAATGCTTGGGGCATTCTCAGGGATGCAAAATAATCCTTTCCAGTGTAATTTACAGTGTAAACCAAAATTGTTGTTAAAGTATTAAATTTGACAGTAAAATAGTAGTCAAGTTTAATTTAAAATAAATATTCAAGAAAATTGCACAAAAAGCTGTTTCTAAAGTACCAACCAAAACTTTTATTGGTAATTCATTTCATGGTAAAATTGCTTAACAAGCAATGAAACTAAAGCAGTCATATATTTGTGCAAAAAAATTAAAAAGTTAAAGTTACCTAGATTGCATTATAGAAATTTTCCAAAAGCCTCCTAATAATTAAATTTAAAAAGTGGGATAGCGGAAGGATACCATGTAAGGAAAAATATCCTGTAGAAAAAGTTTTTACTTTGAAAAATTAATCTTTATTTGTAATACTAACAACAAGACATCCATGAAAAACATACATGGTGTCAAAATAAGCCAAAGGAAAATCATTTGGGCAAAATTAAAAAGGATCTCAAGAAAAAATTTATAGAAAAGATTCCTTTATTAACTTTTGGTCGAGAATATATTTGTATATTTTCAGAAAACAACTCCAAGACCATGAGGATTCCTGCAACAGAGAGGAATTATCAGGAATGCTCCAGCTATGAAGGCAAGAGGAAAAACAACCCAGGGATGGAAGAAGCTGATAGCGCTTTGCCACGCTAGCAGTCAGCAACTGTGTCACTGCAGGTTACCCTGGACCATACCAAAGAAGGTCGGACCTGCATTGCCATCATTTGTTCACCATCCAGAATTGAAATATCATTGCTGAAAGACCTGTTGGACATTGAAACTTGGACTCAGAACTGTTGGACTTGGGACTCAAATATTTTTTGTTCTTATATGTTTATTTCTGGTCTGCAGATACAAGATCTTTTAAAGGAAAGAAACGGGGGAGATGCCGGAGACCAGCCATTGTCACTAATAGAGAAATGTGCCTGAAGGCTGGTCAACCTTAATTCCCCTGAATAGTGGGGGAGCTACTCACCCATCATTTAGATGGAGACATTGATAGTTAAAGCAGCCCTCCACCTCTGTTACCGATATGTGAATTCTTGTTGCCTCTTTGTTGTTGGAGTTTCCTGACCTTAGGATAAGGATGTGGTGTTTTCCCCACTGCCTTGATAAAAGCTTTGAGCAAGACCGGTGTGGGGGGCAATCTTACCCACTAGTGGAAAGATGCCACGCCTGGTCTCCATTATTCTAAATTAATTTTCTTGTAATCTCTCTCTCTTCATTTTGCGTGCGGCCTTCTCCAGAACTCAAACCCTGAACGGGAACCCTGAACCATGCGGGACGTGTAAGGGGCTCCCGCACAGATCATAGAGTCTATGTCCCAAAACAGTTAGCTCATAAGGTATCCTCCAGAGCGTGAACTTACTTATTTAGGAAAGACTGGTCTAGAAGCTTTGTTAGGCAGGTACTACCTAATTGCCCATCTTCCCTCCTTGTGTGCCTCAGTTTCTCAGCATTGCCTCCTTTGTGCTCAGACAATGTCAAACAGGGTCCTGTGAGACTGATAGGAGTCCAGCGCTGTCGGCAAGCTCCCTTTGAGGACTTAGAAGTAGACTTTACAGAGGTATGGCCTAGCAGAGGAAATAAATACCTACTAGTCTTTGTTTGCACTTTTTCAGGCTGGGTAGAGGCATATCCCACTCACACAGAAAAGGCAAGAGAAGTCACTAAGGCATTGCTGAAGGATATAATTCCACAGTATGGAATGCCTGTGACCATAGGGTCTGATAATGGCCCAGCCTTTGTAGCAGAAATAGTACAACAGGTAACCAAGGCTTTAGGAATTAAATGGAACCTACATACAGCTTACAGGCCTCAGAGTTCAGGGAAAGTAGACCGCATGAACTGGACTCTAAAGTTGGCTATGGAAAAGCTATGCAAAAAGACAAACTTACCCTGAACAGATGTCTTGCCTCTTGTACTCCTGTGGGTACACTGTGCCCCCAGGGGAGGGCTGAGGTAGGTTTCTCTCCCTTTGAAATTCTATATGGTAAACTCCCTCCTTAATTCAACCAAAGAGATATTTGGGGGAAATAGGAAACTTAGAAATCCAGAAGCAACTAAAAGGACTTGGAAAAACTGTTTTTGAGATCCACAGATGGGTTACTGACCAACTACCCAACTCTCTAGGAACAGTTGTACATCCTTATAAACCTGGAGACCAGGTTTGGGTAAAAGACTGGAAAAAAGAGCCCCTTAAGCCAGTTTGGAAACGACCCTGTCCAGTCATACTGACCACTCCCACAGCCAGTAACATCTTTAATGTGGCAACTAATACTGCTCCCTGAATGTAGGCTGGTCCTATGTCAGCACAAATGTGAATAAAATACTTCCATAATAAGTAGTTTCCAGGTGAGCGACAAACCTTTGCAATAATATTAAACCTTTGATAACCTTACACTATTCATCTTAGTTCCCCTGCCACACTCATCCATTCTCTTTTGGAAGTGGGCTCTAGGCAGTCCCAAATCAGAGACCACAGACTAAAAATAGAGACAAGAATTTTCCCTGGACCTTCAACTATATAACAATCTCTAAGTTGTTTTCCTACCTTCTCCCTTGTCTCTACATTTACCTTTCCTTCCTCAGGAAACTGTGGGCAGGTTTTACTTACAAAATCCAACAAATTGGAAAGCTGTTGAAGCCTCACAGAACAGCCCTGTGCTTAAGCATGGATATGTATAAATTATTTTCCTGCGATCCTGATTTTCTCATATTTTACACCTAATTATCACTAAACTTTGCTTATTACCTTCCTTTTTACTTTCTGCAGGTGCTTCACTGGAGCATTCTTTCACCTAACAACTGTAGTTGCCCCAAACTCAGTGCCATATGTGATGTGCCAGCTTAGCCAAGGGTTATGTTAGCCTGTCGGGGGAGGAGAGCAAAGGATATAGAAAAGACAGATAAAGAGAATAAGCTGGGTCTAGGTGGATCCTCCTGTGCCTGGCTGAGACCACAGAGAGAGATTCAGATAGCAAGCTGAGCCTTTATTTTATAGCCAGAAGTCACCATAGTTATAATGTTCTTGTGAGTTTCACTTGTTTTGGCAGCACTTGCTGCATCTCCCTCAACCATTAGCTATGCAGATTAAGATCTAGGGAGCATCATAAGGTCAAGCCTAATTATGCAAAGAGGGCTGTACCCCCTCTAAGCTGAGACTTGTTTGTGGCTTTGCCAATAGGTCAGTCACAGGCTTAACGCTAGAGCCACTCCCTACAATATCTGACAAAATAGACCACAAAGTGAATGCCATAACAAAAGATAAGGAAGGCCCCTTCATAATACTAAAGGGATCAATACAACAACAGGGTATAATTCTGGTAAACATATGCACTTAATCTAGAAACATCCAAATATATATTTTAAAAAATTTCTGGGAATATCAAGGGAGAGATAAACAGCAACATGATCATAGTAGAAGACTTTAATAACCCATTGAAAAGTAGGTGGAAGTTGCAAGACATGCTGGAGTTACATTGAAATATGAAAGGCTTCCTGAATAATCAACAGAAAAATCACAGGAGAGAACCGTGATACCCAAGTACCAAAGGTGGAGACTGCATAGAGACTGTTAGGAGGGGCAGAGGAACGAAAGTGTTGGCCAGGCCACCTAAGGACAGCAACAGAAGTCCTGGAGCGATATCTCAGCCGTTGAGGCCAGGGTCGGGGGAGGTGCCCCTAAGAACTCTGGGATCTAAACCCCAAGATGGGCCTCAAATCTGAAGAGGATACCCACATAACATCTAGCTGTGAAAGGCAGTGGGATGCTGTCTGCCAGGAAGTGGCAGCTAAAAGTTGGGGCACCCTCTTAAAGGGACAATGCACAAAAATTCCCTGTGAAACCACCCACATTGTGCTCTGGCAAGGGAAGGGAAAAGCAGACTGGAGCTTTGAGAGAAGAACCAGGACTAGAAACTCAGGGGATAGAGCTCAGAAAGCAGACACCCCAAGTTTCCTGGGTTGAGTCATTCTCTCATGCAGTGGAGGACATCTTTCCCACATAGACATTTGCCTTGCCTAGGATGAAGACAATGGACACACCCTATTAGAAAACACCTTGCCCTGAGACAGAAGAGATTAAAAGTAGCAATTAGCCTCTAGGCAGAAACAACTATGTAACCCTGTTGAAAATATTCTTGCTACAACTGAGGATGATTGTCTGGGGACAATTAAAGTCAGAATCATATTAGTCTATAGACAGAGGTGGTCTCTGGAGGCTTTGAGTCTTTTATCCAATTAGTCAGAAACAGCCTTTAACACTGTCCTAGTGATTGAGAGGTGTAGAAGATCTACCTAATACTCTTTCATAAACCCAAACAGACAACCAAAATGAGAAAACAAAGAAACAACCCCAAATGAAAGAACTAGAGAATTCTCCAGAAGAAGACATAAATGAAGCAGAGATAAGAAATTTATCTGAAACTAAGTTTAGAGTAATGATGGTAAAATGGGAAACAGTATAAAAAGATATAGTAAATATTGAAAAAGAACAGTTTGAAATAAAGATTGACATAACACAAATAAAGAACATATTGAAAGGAATACACAGCAGATTAGAAGCTAATGATCAAAAAATGAATAAGAAGTCAGAGTTGAAAATATCACTGAATCAGAGAACCATAAAGAAAAAAAAATAATTAAAAGCAGCTTAAGGGAGCTGTGGGGCAATGTGAAAAATAGCAATATTAGAATATCAAGTGTGCCAGAAGAGACAGAAAGGGAGAAAGGAATAGAGAAGGTGTTTGAAGAAATAATGGCAGAAAACATCCCTACCTTGGTAAAGGAAAGTCACACAAGTTTAGGAGGCACAGGGAACCCCAGCAAAGAAGAACCCAAACAAACCCATGACCAGACACTTCACAATTAAAATGCCAAAAATTAAAGATGAAGAGAGAATCTTGAAGGCAGCAAGAGAAAAGAAAACTGTTATCTACAAAGGATTTCCCATAGTGTAGTTTTCTGTTTAGGAATTAGGATAATTCTGCCTTTGAGAAAAGCCCTTATAAGTGATCCTTCCTTTTCAATTTATTTGAAATAGTTTGTGGATGATAGGTATTAGTTTTCCTTTGAATGTTTGGTCAGATACTCCTATAAATCTACCCAGTTGAGGACTTCTGTTTGTTGGGAATTTTTACATGACTGCTTCAATTTCATTAGTTGCCAGTGGCCCACTCAGGTTTTCTGTGACTGGGTGTTGCGGAGGTTGTTTCCTAGCTGCTACTGCTCTCCTCATCTTCCTTCAAAGGAGGACCTTTAAATTCTTCAAGATTGTGTGGTCTCTAAGCTGGAGCTGAACACAGAAAGTTGCTTTGGAAATAGCAGCAGCTCTTGTCAGCTGCAGAGGGTACAGGGCTCCACAGTTGTTCACTTTGGTGAGTGGTCTGGCAGTGTCTGGATGGGCATGCATGGCATCTAGGTTATATCCTTGGATTATATGCACTTGTCAGAGGTCCAGGATGGGGTGCCAAAAGGTTTGGACTAGGCAACAATGAATTCAGATGGTGGTGAAGTTTGGTATCTAGCTATTGCTTTTCCCCACAGCCTCCTCCTAAGAAGGATCTTGTAAACCCTTCAAGATGGCATGGCTTGTAAGCCCAGGGAGTGGCTATAAGCAGTAGCAGGAGCTCTCTGGCCATGAGAACCTGAAATGCCACCTCTGAGACTCCCTCATAATCTAACTGTTCACACACACACACACACGCACACACACACACACCCCTAAGCCCTCTCTCTCACTCAGACATACTTGTACACCACACTTGCCCTCACCTCTCACTCACTCACATTCCTTACCCTCTCACTTTTGTTCTAATTGCCACCATGTAGAAAATACATATCATTTTATAGAACAACTAGGAGCCCGGTGCACAACAATTTGTGCACTCAGGAGATCCCTCAGCCCAACCTGTGTCCTCTTGCAGTCTGGGACCCCTCTGGGGATGTCCACCTATGCTAGCATGCCTGGTCAGCCTGGGTGAGGGGTTGAGGGCCATTTTCAGACTGCCCACAGTCCCTTCAGGTTTTGGTTCCCTACTGGGGTACCTGGCCAGCCCGGGTGAGGGGCTGATTGCTGTTTGCAGGCTGGCCAAGCCCCCCATTGGGATCCCTCACCCCATTGGGATGTGGCCAGCCTGGGTGCGGGCCTGAGGGTCATTTTCAGACTTTCAGGCTGCCCACAGTCCCTTCAGGTTTTGGGTCCCTACTGGGGTACCTAGCCAGCCTACATAAGGGGCTGTTGGCTGTTTTCAGGCTGGCCAAGCCCCCCGTGGGGTCCCTCACCCCACTGGGATGTGGCCAGCCTGAGTGATGGGCTGAGGGACCCTTTCAAGCTTTCAGGCTGCCCACAGCTCCCATTGACTCAACGTCCCAGCAAGGCTGCCTGGAAGCAGGTTTCTGGGATTTATTTATCTTCCATAATTGATACACTGTTCCTTTAAGCTGAGGCCTAGGCAGCTGACGAAGCCTTCTGTTGGCTTCAGCTCTGTGGCTTCTATAATTGAGACAAAGTTTCAAATATGTTGTTGCCTGAAGCCAAGAGAAGCCAATCCAGCCGGCAAACAGTTTTACTCCTGCTGCAATGGAAGCTGCCTGTTTACTCAGCTCCATGACTGCCGGCCTCCATCTTGGCTGGGTTAATTTGCAACAGTCACTCTGATTGGCTGGTGGGAATGGCTTAGGTGTCCCTAAGAAATGGTCAATTTTAATATTACACTTTTATTAGATTAGATTTTAACTTTATAGAATTTCCCCCTTTCCATAGACTTACATACGAACAGAATATCCCTTTATCAACATTTCTTATCAAAGAAGATTTTTCACAGTTAACAAATATTCACTGGCACATGATCATCATCTAGATATCATTGTTTACATTAAAGTTTAATTTTAGTGTTATGCTTTTTCTAACTTTGTGTGAGTATATAGTGTCAAGTGACTACATTATACCATTATTGAAAAACTGGATTCCCTGCCAAAAAATTCCACTTTCCATCAATGATTGTTTTTCTTCCTAATTGCTGAAACCAATGGTTTTATTATTTTCTCCAAAATTTTGCTAAATCATATAGCTTGGGTTATTTTATCCAAAAGTCTGCTCTTAATTTTTTTAAATTCTCTTATAAATTAAGAGAATTTTTTAAATACATTTTATTGATTTTTTACAGAGAAGAAGGGTGAGGGATAGAGAGTTAGAAACATCAATGAGAGAGAAACATCGATCAGCTGCCTCCTGCACACCTCCCACTGGGTATGCGCCCGCAACCAAGGTACATGCCCTTGACAGGAATCAAATCTGGGACATTTCAGTCCACAGGCCGATGCTCTATCCACTGAGCCAAATCAGTCAGGGCAAAATTAAGAGAATTTTTTGGTAAAACTCCTCTGTGAAGCCATCCAGATCAGAGTTTTTATTTGCTGGGAGGTTTTTGTTTGTTTTTAATTACTGCTTCAATTTCATCAAGTTATCAGTCTATTCAGGTTTTTCAATTACTGCTTCAATTTCATCAGTAGCTATCAGTCTGTTCAGGTTTTCTGATTCTTGATCTTTCAGTTTAGAAAGATTATATTTTTTTAGTATTATGTATATTTCATATAGATTGTGCAGTTTTTTGGAATCGGTTGTTCACAGTATTTTTGTTTATGATCCTTTGTATTTCTCTGAGGGTCAGTTGTTACTTCACCTCTTTTGTTTGTTTGTAAGGCCCTCTCTCTTTGCTTCTTGGTGAGCCTAGTAAGAGATTCATCAATCTTGTTTATCCTTTCAAAGAACCATCTCTTTAATTTATTAATCTTTTATATATTTTTTGTCTGTATATCACTTACTTCCACTCTGAACTTTATTATTTCCTTCCTTCTGCTTACCCTTGGCTTTTCATTGTGCTCTCTTCTTAGTTCTCAAAGTTGTAGGAGTATATAAGTTATTAACAGTTTTTCTTGATTTTTGTTTGTTTTTGTTTTTTTGAAGTAGGCCTACAGTACAATGAACTTCCTTCTCAGGACTGCTTTTACTGTGTCCCAAAGATTTGGGGCTGTTTGCTTTTCATTGTCACTTCTTGCCACAATGCTTTTTATTTCTTTTTTGATCTCTTTGGTAACCCAGTTATTGCTTTTTGTTTTTTTTAATATGTTTTATTGATTTTTTTTTTTTTTTTTTACAGAGAGGAAGGAAGAGGGATAGAGAGTTCAAAACATCAATGAGAGAGAAACATTGATCAGCTGCCTCCTGCACACTTTCTACTGGGGATGTGCCCACAACCAAGGTAAATGCCCTTGACCGGTATTGAACCTGGGACCCTTGAGTCTGGAGGCTGACGCTCTATCCACTGAGCCAAACCAGTTAGGGCCCAGTTATTGTTTAATAGCATGCTATTTAGCCTCCAAGTGTTTGATTGTTTTTATTGTACTTGATTTCTAATTTTATGCCATTGTAATATGAGAAGATGCTTGAAGTGATTTCAATCTTCTTAAATTTGTAGGGACTTAGCCTGTGTCTTAACATGTGGTCTATCTTTGAAAATGTCCATTTGCACTTGAGAAGAATGTATATTCTGTAGCTTTGGGGTGAAATGTTCTGAAGATGTCAATTAGTTCTGTCTGTTCTAGTGAGTCATGTTGATTCTTTGTCTTGAGGATATATCAATGGAATCAATGGGTTATTATTTTTTTCTTTTCCAAAAATTTTATTGTTCAATTAAAGTTGACTTTAACAATTCTATTATAACAAACTGGCAACCATGATGAAATAGACATATTCCTAAAAAGTACAACTTTCCAAAATTCAATGAGGAAGAATAAGAAAACGTGAATAGGTCAATAGCTATTGATGAAATTAAAGCAATAAAAAAAAAAACTTTCAGAAAGCAAAAACCCTTGTTGGGCAGCTTTACAAGATAGTTTTATAAAACATGGAAAGGAAAACTCTCCTCTGAAAACTAGTCTAAAAAATTCAAGAGGAAGGAACACTTTTAAGCTCTTTCTACTAGGCTAGCATTTCCCTAATCCTTAAAACCAGATAAACACACAAGAAAGAAAGAGAATTACATTCCAATATCCCTGCTGAGCATATATGCTAAAATCCTCAACAAAATTTTAACAAATTGGATCCAGCAATACATTAAAAAAAATCATACACCATGACTATATGGGATGTATTCTTGGGATGCAAGGCTGGTACCATATATGCAAATCAATAAATGTGATATAACACATTTGACAAAATCATTCTTTTTTGATAAAAACTATCTGCTAAGTGGGAATAGAAAGATCATACCTCAACATAATAAAAGCCTTATATGACAAACCTACAACCAACATCATACAGAATGAACCAAAACCAAATCCACTTCTCTTAAGTACAGGAAAAAAGATAGAAATACACACTTTTATCACTGCCACGTGATATAGTACTCAAGGTGCTAACCATAGTGATCATAAAAGATTAAGAAATAAAATTAGAATCCAAATTGGAAAAGTGAAGTAAATCTCTCATCATATACAGATGATATGATATTGTACACAAAAAACCCATCAAACAACTAAATGAATTTAAATTTAATAAATGAATCAGAAATGAAGACGGATACAAAAGTAACATCCCAAAATCCATAGTATTTTTATACAGCAATAATGAACAGCAACAAATAGATTAAGATGCTTAAGAAGAAACTTAACTAAGGAGATATAAAACAGAAAACTAGAGAATAGTGAAAAAAGAGATCTAGGAAGATAAACAAGTGGAAGAATATACTATGTTCATGGATTGGTAGAATCAATATCATGAAGATGTCCATACTACCCAAGCAATCTAAATTCAATGCAATCCTCATTAAAGTACCAATGATATATTTCACATACCTAGAGCAAACTCTCTAAAAATGTATATGGAATTTTAAAAAAAGACCCTGAATAGCAGCAACAATCTTGAGAAAGAAAATATAGTTGAAGATATCATAATACAGATACCAAGTTTTACTACAAAGCCATTGTTCTTAAAATAGTCTGGTACTGGTGCAAGAACAGGTACCTAGAACAAAGAAACAGAACAGAGAACCCGGAAATCGACCCAAGCCATTATGCTTAATTAATAATTGACAAAGAAGCCAAGAGCATACAATGAAGCAGAGACAGTCTCTTTAATACATGGTTTTGATTAAATTGGATAATACATGGTTTTGATTAACTTGCAAAAAAAATGAAAATGGACAGCCAACTTATACCATACACAAGAATATTCTCAAAATGTATAAAGACTTAAATATTATATGTGAAATCACAAAAATCATAGAAGAAACCATAGGCAGCAATATCTCATACATCTCTCATAGCAATATGTTTACTGATACATCTCCTTGGGCAAAGTAAACTAAGGAGAAAAGCAAATGGGACTACATCAAAATAACAGCTTCTACACAGCATAAGAAACCATTAACATAATAATAAGAGAACCCACTGCATGGGAGAACATATTTGCCATTGATATATTTGATAAGGGATTATTCTTCAAAAACTGTAGGGAATTCTTTTAAATTGTCAGAAGAACCACAAACAATCCAATTTAAAAAATGGGAAAAGGACCTATACAGACTCTTTTCAAAAGAGGACATACAGAAGACCAAGAAAAAATGTTCAAAGTCACTAATCATCCAAGAGATGCAAATTAAAACAACAATGAGATATCACACTTATTAAAATGGCTGTCATCAACAAATCGACAAACAACAGTACTAGTGAGGATGTGGAGAAAAAAGAATCCTCTTGCACTGCTGGTGGGAATGCAAACTGGTGTAGCCACTGTGGAAAATAGTACGGAGTTTCCTCAAAAATTAAAAATGATTCTCCAGTTTGACCCAGTGGTTCTACTTCTAGGAATATATTCTAAGAAAACAGAAACACCAATCAAAAAGATTACATGCACTGCTATGTTTACAACAGCACAATTTGCAAGAGCTAAGATTTGGAAACAACCTAAGTATCCATCAGAGATGAGTTATTTAAAAAACTTTGTACAGGAATTTGAACATGGTAGTAAACAGGACGCAGGGAGAAAGAGTATGAGTGAGTATAGGGGCTGGAGGACACATGTGGACTTGCATGGTGTATATGGGAGTGAGTGAGGAACTATTAGACACTGCAGGAGTCCTCAGGACTGGTAGATTAGGCTCTATATTCAAAGAGCCATGGCTACCACCATGGACACTCCAAGGTAAACATGGTTTTAATGTGGAAACTACAACATTTTGTAGAGGAGAGCAACAGAAGCCAGAAGTACAGCCACACCAACACCCAAGTACAACCTCAGACACCACCCTGGATCTGTGCAGGGAGCCACTTGCAACCATAACCCATGTAGAACTACCACCATGCCCAGGCAGTGAGCAGCTTGGTACCATGCCATGGGTCCCAAACATCTACAGTGAGTGTAGACAAAGAAAACTCTTGAGGTGTGCCTTCTCAAAATAGATGAACCTAAAAAGACACACACCAAGAATGTCATAATTATAGTGGCAACTGTTAATGATGACAAAGAGACAATCTTAAGGTCTGCAAGAGAGAGACATGGTTATCTACAAGGGATTTCTCATTAGGTTATCAAATCTTTTCTCAAAAGAAACACATCAGGACAGAAAGGAATGGAATGAAGTTTGCAAAGTGATGCAAAGCAAGGGACTGAATCCAAGAATACTCTGTCCAGCCAGGCTATCATTTAATGGGTAAATTAGGAGCTTCACAGACAAAGGGATAAGGGAGTTTATCACTACCAAGAGAGCAGAGCAAGAAATGTTAAGAGGCTGTTATAAAAGGAGATGTAGAAAGGGAAGAAGGAACACAGGCATAAGGAATAAAAAATGGCAACAAACAAGTAAATACCAATAATAATCTTAAACAAAAATGGATTAAGTCCTCCAATAAAAAGATATCAGGTGGCTGAATAGATAAGGAAACATGACCTGTATATGTGCTGTCTACAAGAGAGCCATATCAGAACCAGGAACTCACACAGACCAAAAGTAAAGGGATGGAGAATTGTGCTGCTATGAGCATATATCCTTTCTGATTAGTGTTTCTGGTTTCTTGGGATATATTACCAGAAGTGGGATCACTCGATCAAATGGGAGGTCCATTTTTAAATTTTTGAGGAAACTCCACACTATCTTGCATAGTAGTTGTACAGGGTGCATTCTCACCAACAGTGCATGAGAGTTCCTTTTTCTCAGCATTGTCTCCAACACTTGTCCTTTGTTGATTTGTTGATGATAGCCAATTCTTACAGGTGTGAGATGGTACCTCGTTGTTTTGATTTGCATCTCTTGGATGATTAGTGACTTTGAGGATGTTTTCATAAGTCTCTTGACTTTCTGAATGTCCTCTTTTTAAAGATGTCTATTTAGTTCCTCTGCAAACAGCCTAAGTGCCCAAAAATAGATGAATGGATTAGAAAACTGTGGTACATCTACACAATGGAATACTATGCTGCTGTAAAAAAGAAGGAATTCTTATCATTTGCGACAGCATGGATGGAACTAAAGAGCATTATGCTAAGTGAAATAAGCCAATAAATGAAAGAAAAATACCACATGATCTCACTTATTTATGGATAATAAAGACCGTTATTAACTGATAAACAAAAATAGATACAGAAGCAGAGCAGCATCAAACAGACTGTCAAACTATAGCAGGAAGGCCGGAGAGAAGTAGGGGAGGGGAGAGAGATCAACCAAAGGACTTTTATGCATTCATGTAAGCATAACCAATGGACACAAAACACTGGGGGTAAGGGAGGTTGGGGGAAGGTCAAGGGCGGGGGGAAGGAGACATATGTACTACTCTTTGTAATATTTTAAGCAATAAAAAAAAGGAAAAAAAAGAAAGTGAAGAGATGAAAAAAGGCTTTTGAAAATAAAGCTGAGGTAGCAAAACTTATACCCAAAAAAATAGACCTGAAAGTGAAGGTCATAACAAGAGATAAGAAAGCCGCCTCATAATACTAAATGGAGTAATTCAAGAAGAAGATTTAACTCTGGTAAACATATGTGCACTCAATGCAGGAGCACCCAAATACATAAAAAAACTCCTGAAAGATGTCAAAGGAGAGATCAACAGCAATAAAATCATAGTAGGGGACTTTAATACCCCATTGACATCACTGGATAAATCCTCTAGGCAAAAAATCAACACAGGAACAGCAATCCTAAATAACTCACTAGATCACATGAACTTCATGAACATCTTGAGAACATTTCACCTCAAAGCTACAGAATATACATTCTACTCAAGTACACATGGGACATTTTCAAAGACAGAACACCTTTTAGAACACAGGCTGAGTCTACAAATTGAAGACTGAAATAATATCAAGCATCTTCTCAGATCACAATGGCATAAATTAGAAATTAACTAGAATTAAAAATTTTTAAAAATCAAACACTTGCAAGCTAAACAGCATGTTATTAAGCAATGATTGGGTTACCAAAACCATCACAGGAGAAATAAAAAAATCCTGGAAACCAATGACAATGAAATCACAATAATACAAGATCTCTGAGACAGAGTGAAAGCAATCCTGGGAGGGAAGTTCATAGCAATACAGGCCTACCTCAAAAAAACAAGAAAAATTAGTAATAAATTATTTAACCCTACAAAGAATTATATAGTAACAAAAAAGCCCATAATAAGCAGATAAAGGGAAGGAAATAATAAAGATCAGAGCAGAGATAAATGACATAGAGACAAAAAAGAATAGATCAATAAAACTAAGAGCTGGTTCTTTGATAGGATAAACAAGGTTGACAAACTCCTAGCTAGGCTCACCAAGAATCAGAGGGAGGACCCATATAAACAAAGTCATAAATAAAAGAGGTGAAGTAACAATAGATCCTACAGAAATGCAAAGGTTTGTAAAAAACAATATTATGAACAACTCTATTCCAACAAACCAGTCAACTTAGAAGAAATGGAAATATTCCTATAAAAGTACAATCTTCTGAAACTCAATCAGCAAATATCAGAAAATCTGAATAGGCTAGTAACTATGGAAGAATTTGAAGCAGTCATCAAAAACTCTCATTAAACAAAAATCCCTGGTCTGGATGGTTTCACATGGCAGTTTTACCAAATATTCAAAGAAGAACTAAAATCTACCTTCCTCAGACTATTCCAAAAAATTCAAGATGCAGGAATACTTCCAAGCTCTTTCTGTGAAGCCAGCATTACCCTAATTCCCAAACCAGAAGATGCTACATAGAAAGAGAACTACAGACTAATATTCTTGATGAGCATAGATGCTAAAATTCTCAACAAATGTCTAGCAAATCAGATCCAGCATTCCATTAGAAAGATCATACAACATGACCAAGCAGTATTTATTCCAGGGATGCAAGGTTGGCATAATATCTAAAAATCAATAATCATGATTCATCACATAAACAAATTGAGAGACAAAAATCACATAATTATATCAATTGATGCAGAAAAAGCATTAGACAAAACCCAACACCTTTTCTTGATAAAAACTCTCAAAGAAAATGGGCATAGAAGGGTCATACCTCAAACATAATAAAAACCTTATATGATAAACCTAAAGCCAACATCCCATCAATGGGCAAAAACTAAAACCATTTTCTCTAAAAACAGGAACAAGACAAGGATACCCTTTTTACCACTTCTGTTTGACATAGTACTGGAAGTCCTAGTCACAGTGATCAGAAAAAAGAAGTAAAAGGTATCCAAATTAAAAAGGAGGAAGTAAAACTCTCAGTATTCACAGGTGACATGATATTGTACATAATGACTTTAAGACACTCTCAAAAAAACGGTTAAATTTAATAAATGAATTTGGCAACAGAGCAGAATACAAAATTATCACCCAGAAACCCATGTCATAATTATGCACTAATAATGAACTCTTAGAAAGAGAAACCAAAAAAATCTCATTTACCATTGTAACAAAAAATTAATATATTAGAAATAAACTTGATCAAGCAGGTAAAAACCTGTACTCAGAAAAGTACAGGATATTGAAAAAAAAGATAGATAAGGATATACACAAGTAGAATAGTATACCATGTTCATGGATTGGTAGAATCAACATAATTAAAATGTCCATATTACTCAAAACAATCTATAGATTCAATGCAACCCCTGTTAAAATACCAAAGTCATATTTCACAGACCTCATACAAAATCTCCAAAAATTAATATGAAATCCAAAAAGACTCCAAATAGCTACAACAGTATTGAGAAAGAAGAATGAAGTAGGAGGGATCATAATACTGCATATCAAATTGTACTAGAAAGCCATTGTAAACAGGAGAGCCTGGTACTTGCACAAAAACTGACATTTAAGAACAGAGACCCCAGGAATTGACTCACATCATTGTGGTCAATTCATATTTGACAATGGAGGCAAGAGTATACAATTGAGTAAAGAGTCTCAACAAATAGTTCTGGAAAAAATGGACAGATACATGCAAAAAGATGAATTAGGCCATCAGCTCACACCATACACAAGAATAAACTCAAAATGGATGAAGGAATTAAAAGTAAGGTATAAATTATAAAAATCTTAGAAGAAAATAAAGGCAGTAAAATATTAAACATCTCACATAGTAGAATTTATTCCTATACATCTCTTAAGGCAAAGAATCTAAGGAGAAAATAAATAAGTGGGCCTACATCACAGCAAAAAACAAACAAGAACAATATCACCATGAAAGGGAACCCACTATATGAGAGAACATGTTTGCCAATGATACATTTTATTTTTTTTTAATTTTGTTTTATTGCTTAAAGTATTACAACGAGTGTTACATAGGTCTGCATTTTTTTCCCTTGATCTTCCTCCCTCCTACCCTACCCGCAAGGGTCTTGTGTCCATTGATTATGCTCATATGCATGCAACATAAGTCCTTCAGTTGATCTGTTAACTCCCTGCAAACCTCCCCAGCCTTCCAGCTGTAGGTTGACAGTCTGTTCAATGCTGTTCTGCCTCTGTATCTGTTTATGTTCATCAATTTATAATGCTCTTTATTATCCATAAATAAGTGAGATCATGTGGTATTTTTCTTTCATTGACTGGCTTATTTCACTTAGCATTATGCTCTCGAGTTCCATCCATGCTGCTGCAAATGGTAAGAATTCTTTCTTTTTTACAGCAGCATAGTATTCCATTGTGTAGATGTACCACAGTTTTCTAATCCATTCATCTGCTGATGGGCACTTAGGCTGTTTCCAAATCTTAGCTATGATAAATTGTGCTTCTATGAACATAGGGATGCATATATCCTTTCTGATTGGTGTTTCTGGTTTCTTGGGATATATTTCCAGAAGTGGGATCACAGGGTCAAAGGGGAGTTCCATTTTTAATTTTTTGAGGAAACTCCATACTGTCTTCCATAGTGTTTGCACCAGTCTGCATTCCTACCAGTAGTGCAGAAGCGTTCCTTTTACTCCACATCCTCACCAGGACTTGTCATTTATTGATTTGTTGACAATAACCATTCTGACAGGTGTGAGATGATACCGCATTGTTGTTTTGATTTGCATCTCTCAGATAAGTAGTGACTTTGAGCATGTATTCATATTTCTTTCGGCCTCTGTATGTCTTCTTTTGAAAAGTGTCTATTTAGGTCCGTTGCGCATTTTTTGATTGGATTGTTTATCTTCCTTGTGTTAGGTTGTATGAGTTCCTTGTAAATGTTGGATATTAAACCTTTATCGGTGATATCATTGGCAAGTATGTTCTCCCATGCAGTGGGCCTTCTTGTTGTTTTGTTGATGGTCTCTTTTGCTGTACAAAAGCTTTCTATTTTGATGTAGTTCTGTTTAATTTCTCTTTAGCTTCCATTGCCCTAGAGGCAATATCAGTGAAGAAATTCCTTTGGCAAATGTTTGCGATTTCGCTGCCTGTGTATTCCTCTAGTATTTTTTATGGTTTCCTGTCTACGTTTAAGTCCTTTATCCATTTTGAGTTTATTTTTGTGTATGGTGTGAGTTGGTGGTCCACTTTTATCTTTTTGCACGTATCTGTCCAATTTTTCCAACACCATTTATTGAAGAGACTGTCTTGACTCCATTTACGCTTTTGCCTCTTTTATCGAATATTAATTGGGCATAGTGGTTTGGGTCAATTTCTGGGTTCTATATTCTATTCCATTGATCTATATGTCTGTTCTTGTGCCAGTATCAAGCTGTTTTAACAACAGTGGCTTTGTAATACAGCTTGATATCTGGCATTGCAATCCCACCTACTTTGTTCTTCTTTCTCAGGATTGCTGCAGCTATTCGAGCTCTTTTTTTATTCCAGATGAATTTTTGGAATGTTAATTCTAGATCTGTGAAATATGCTGTTGGTATTTTAATGGGGATTGCATTGAATCTATAGATTGCTTTGGGAAGTATAAACATTTTGATGATGTTGATCCTACCAATCTATGAACATGGTATGTTCTTCCATCTGTTTATGTCTTCCTCTATCTTTTTTTCAATGTCCTGTAGTTTTTCACATATGTCTTTTACCTCCTTAGTTAAGTTTATTCCTAGGTATCTTAATTTTTTTGGTGCAATGGTAAATGGGATTGTTTTTTTAATCTCTCTTTCTGTAAGTTCACTATTACAGTAAAGAAGAGCCATAGATTTTTTGGCATTAATTTTGTATCCTGCAACATTGCTGAATTCATTTATTAAGTTTAATAATTTTTTATGGAGTCTTTAGGGTTCTTTAGGTACAGTACCATGTCATCTGCAAATAAGGACAGTTTTACTTCTTCTCTTCCAATTTGATGCCTCGAATTTCTTCTTCTTGCCTGATCGCAATGGCTAGTAATTCCCCTTACTATGTTGAACAGGAGTGGTGAAAAGGGGTCATCCCTGTTTTGTTCCTGTTCTTAGGGAAATTATTTTAGTTTATAACCATTGAGTATGATGTTGGCTGTGGGTTTTTCATATATGGCTTTTATTATGTTGAGGAATGATCCTTCTATTCCCACCTTGTTGACAGTTTTTATCAAGAAAGGGTGTTGGATTTTGTCACACACTTTTTCTGCATGAATTGATATGACTATGTGATTTTTATCTCTCAAAATATTTATGTGATGTATCACATTTATTGATTTGTGGATATTGTACCATCCTTACTCCCTGGAATAAACCCTACTTCGTCATGGTGTGTGATCTTTCTGATGTATTGCTGGATCTGATTTGCTAGAATTTTGTTGAGTATTTTGGCATCTATATGCATGTGGGATATTGGCCTATAATTTTCTTTCAGTGTGTTGTCTTTATTTGGCTTTGATATTAGGGTGATGCTGGCTTCATAGAATGAGCTGGGAAGTGTTCCCTCTTCTGGAATTTTCTGGAATAGTCTGAGGAAGGTAGGTTTTAGTTCTTGAATGTTTATAAAACTCCCCTGTGAAGCCTTCTGGCCCTGGACTTTTGTTTGCTGGGAGCTTTTGATACGGTTTCAATTTCTTCCATAGTTATTGGCCTATTGAGATTTCTAGAATCTTCCTGATTGAGTTTTGGAAGATTGTATTTTTCTGGGAATATGTCCATTTCCTCCAGGTTGTCTAGTTTGTTGGAGTAGAGTTGTTCATAGTATTTTTTAATAATTCTTTTAATTTCTGTGGGGTCTGTTGTTATTTCTCCTCTTTTATTTCTGATTTTGTTTATTTGTGTCCTCTCTCTTTGCCTTTTAGTGGGCCTGGCTAGCAGTTCATCAATCTTGTTTATGTTTTCAAAGAAGCAGCTCTTGGTTTCATTGATCTTCTGTATTGTTTTTTTGGTCTCTATGTCATTTATTTCTGCTCTGATCTTTATTATCTCCTTACTTGTGTTCACTCTGGGCCTTCTTTGTTGTTCTCTTTCTAGTTCTTTGAGATGTAGAGTTAGATGATTAACTACCATTTTTTCTTGTTTTTTGAGATAGGCCTGTAGAGCTATAATCTTCTCTCTAAGGATTGCTTTCATTGTGTCCCATAGATTTTGGATTGTTGTGTTTTTGTTGTCATTTGTTTCCAGAGTGTTTTTAATTTCTTCTTTGATCTCATTGGTAATCCAATCATTATTTAGTAGCATGCTATTCAGCTTCTAAGTGTTTGAATTTTTTGGATTATTTTTGTTGTAGTTTATTTCTAATATTATGCCATTGTGATCTGAGAAGATGCTTGGTATAATTTCAGTCTCCTTGAATTTAGGAAGACTTTGCTTGGGACCCAATATGTGGTCTATTTTTGAAAATGTCCCATGTGCACTTGGGAAGAATGTATATTCTGTGGCTTTGGGGTGAAATATTCTGAAGATGTCAATTAAGTCCATCTGATCTAGTGAGTCATTTAGGATTGCCATTTCTTTGCTCATTTTTTGTCCAGAGGATTTATCCAGTGATATCAATGGTGTGTTTAAGTCTCTTGCTATGATTTTATTGTTATCAATCTCTCTCTTGGTATCTTCCAGGAGTTTTTTATGTATTTGGGTGCTCCTGCATTGGGTGCATATATGTTTATCAGGGTTATATCCTTTTGTTGTATCGATCCTTTTAGTTTTATGAAGTGGCCTTCCTTACCTCTTGTTATGGCCCTCACTTTGAGGTCTATTTTGTCAGATATAAGTATTGCTACCCCAGCTATTTTTTCCTTTCTGTTTGCCTGAAAGATATTTTTCCATTCCTTCACTTTCAGTCTGTGTGAGTCCCTTGTTCTGAGGTGGGTCTCTTGTAGACAGCATATATATGGGTCATGTCTTTTTATCCATTCAGCCACTCGATGTCTTTTGATTAGAGCATTTAGTCCGTTTATGCTTAAAGTTATTATTGAAAGGTACTTGTTTCAGGTCATTTCTATTTTGTGCCTGTGTTCTTTCTTAACTTTTTTTTTTCTTTTTATAGCATTCCCTTTAGCACATTTTGCATTGCTGGCTTGGTAGTGATAAACTCCTTTAACCTTTTTTTGTCAGTGAAGAGATTTATTTCCTCTTTAATTTTGATTGATAGTCTTGCTGGATAGAGTATTCTTGGATTCAATCCTTTGCTTTGCAAAGCTTTGTATACCTCCTTCCATTCCCTTCTAGCTTGATGTGTTTCAGTTGAGAAATCATTTGATAATCTTATGGGAGATCCTTTGTATGTAACTCTCTGTCTCTCTCTTGCAGCCTTTAAGGTTCTCTCTTTGTCTTATATATTTGCCAATGTTATTATGATATGTCTTGATGTGAGTCTTTTGGGGTTCATCTTATTGGGAATCTCTGTACTTGTGTAACTTTTTTCTTTCCCCTATCTGGAAAATTTTCTGTCAATATTTCTTCAAATAGATGTTCTAGTCCTTGCTGCTCCTCTTGTCCTTCTTGAAGCTTTATTATGTGTATGTTACTTCATTTCATGTTGTCCCAAAGCTCCCTTAGGCTCTCCTCCTGCTTTTTAAATTTTTTTCCAGTTGCTGTTCAGATTGACCTTGTTTCTCTACCTTATCTTCTAACTCACTAATTCAGTCCTCTGCTTCTTCTAGTCTACTGTTGAAACCTTCCATGGTGTTTTTGATTGTAGCTATATCACTTTTCATTTCTTCTTGTTTCTTGCATAGGTTGTTGATTTTCTCATCCATCTGGCGAATGAATTGTACAACCATTTCTCTGAATTATTTTTCTGTCATGTTGCATGCTTCAATTTCACTAATTTCCTTTCTTGGAGGTTTCTCATTTTCTTTCCTCTGAGGATTGTGTCATCTCCCCATTCTGACTGTCTCTAGAAGTTTAAAACATGGAATTTGTGGGGCTAGGCCATGTGCAGTGGGAGCTTCTCACCACCCTAGTGTCACTGAAGTGCTCTGAAACTAAGATGTATGGTTGTCATTGGCTGGTGGGAACTAGTCTTTCTCAGATTCAGTGTGGCCAGCGCTCAGTGTGGCCTTGTGTGCACACTTAGAACCAGGGACCCGACCTGTGCCGAGCTGAAACAGAGATCCCTCTGGAGTGTGTTGAAAATCAGATTCTTCTAGTATGTGCTAGGAATCAGAGTTCCTCTCTAATCCAGTATTGGCATCTCTGTTGCTTTGCAAGGCCTCACATTGAGAATCAGGGTCCCTGTGTGTGCATGCACCAAGAATTGGAGTCACTGGCTCTTAGTGTGAATGCACTGGGAGTCAGGGATCCTAGGCACGGGTGATCAGAAACAGAGTCAAATCACTGGTGCTTAGTGCTGCCTCCTGCCTAGATACTCAGGGTCCTGGAGCCCATGCTGTGGGGAACAAGTTACCAGAGTTCAGAGTTCCTAGGCACCAATTTCTGTGGCGTTCGCGTGTTCCTAGGTACAGATTCCAGCAGCCCCATGCTGCAGAGAACAGGTCCCCAGCATGTGCGTGTTTCTAGGCACAGATTCCAGTAGCCCCGTGCTGCGGGGGATAGTCCCCAGCCTTTGCGCATGTCTAGGCACAGATTCCCGCCCCGTGGTGTGAGGAACAGTTTCTCAGAGTTTCTGAGTTCCCAGTCTCAAATTCCCACAGCCCTGTGCTGAGGAAGAACAGTTTCTCAGATTTCCCAAGTTCCCAGGCTCAAATTCCTATATCCAGAGCAAGGGGTGTGTCTATAAGTTACTTTTGTGCTGCCCCCGTGAGCCTGTGGGGAGGGGGATGAACTCTGTTACAGAGATCTATTGCTGTGATGTCTGGATTCTTGGTATCTGTGGGTCCGCAGCTGTGGTCGCAGGTCTCTGTCCCCTGTGGTTGCAGGGTCCTGGCTTGCATCTGAGACCAGACTGGGTGGTGCTGAGGCCAGGATCCTAGTCACAAGCTGCTCTGTTTTTCAAGATAGCATAGTCTCTGTGCCTGCACTGGCCACCCCAGAGTGTCTGCACTAGGAGCGGAGCTCCGCCGTCTGAGACTGCCTGGTTTGGCAGCCCCTCAGAAGACCTGCAGAATCTAACTGTCCCTAGTTCATACACACACACACCACACAGGCCCACACACTCCTCTATCGGTTCCTGGTTCTCTCACACTCCCTCCCTCCCTACCTTCCTGCCAGTCGCCATCTTTTCATGAAAAGATACATTTTATAAGGTGTTAATATCCAAAATATATACAACTCAACAAAAGGAAGACAAATAATCCAATAAAAAAATGGGCAAAAGACCTGAATAGACATTTTCCCAAAGGGGAGTTACAAATGTCTAAGAGACATGAAAAAATACTCAAAGACAGTAATCATCAGAGAAATACAAATTGAAACCACAATGAAATATCACCTTACACCTATCACAATTGTTACAATCAATAAATCATCAAACAATAAATGCTGGAGTAAAGGAAACACTGCTTCACTGCAGGTGGGCAATGAAGACTGTTGCAGCCATTATGAAAATCAGTGTTGGGAAGCATAAGAGACTTAGTTGGAAAGCTTATAAGGAGGACATTCTGACAAAAGGGAAGTGTGTGGAAGGCCACCTGTTGTGTTTATCAGAATTCCAACTTAGGGGAAATGAAGACAGTGCCCCTAAATATTCCTTAACCTTTCCAAATAAGTTTGTGCATGTGCAGACCCCTAAGTGTTTACTGGAATTCTTATGCTTAATCCCTAGATGCCCTTGCCTAGAGCAGTGGCTGTCAACTATTGTTCTACAAAGGTCCAAAAGGTTGGCGACCACTGGCCTACAGGACAATGTAAACATGTGTCCTCCCAAGATTACTCACCCTACAATTGTATCTAAAGATAAACTTTATCTCAAACTGCTGCTACAATAAAAGCCTAAACAGGCAGGCAA
Organism: Murina feae; assembly: GCA_004026665.1. Classification (NCBI taxonomy): domain Eukaryota; kingdom Metazoa; phylum Chordata; class Mammalia; order Chiroptera; family Vespertilionidae; genus Murina; species Murina feae. The sequence goes on along the minus strand of PVJC01005792.1, from coordinate 15,984 downwards.
TTGAGGTTGCTTAGACCCTGAGTCCAGCAACCCTTTAGTCCTCAGTTTCACAGTTAAACTGTGTCGAAATAATCTATTCATGCATCATTCAGGGGCTATCAATCAGCCCTGGCAAGGCAGTTCCCTGTGTGAGGTGCCCCAGCAGAACATTATGGAAGTTCCTCAAAAAATTAAAAATGGAACTTCTGTTTGACCCAGTGATACCATTTTTGGGATCCTGAAAGTGCCAAAACTTAAATCAGAAAGATTATATGCAACTCTGTGTTTATAGCACTGTTATTTATAAGTAGGGTCCAAGTGCACAAAAATTAGTGCACTCAGGGGGGTCCTTCAGCCTGGCCTGTGCCCTCTTGCAGTCTGGGACCCCTCAGGGGATGTCCACCTGCTGGCGTGCCTGGCCAGCCTGGGTGAGGAGTTGAGGGCCGTTTTCAGGCTTCTCACATCCCCTTCAGGGTTCAGTTCCCTACTGGGGTGCCTGATCATCCTAGGTGAGGGGCTGAGGACCATTTTCAGGCTTGCCACAGCCCCTTTAGGCTTCAGGTCCCTACTGCAGAGCCTGGCCAGCCTGGGTGAGGGGATGAGGGCTGTTTGCAGGCTGGCCACAGCTCCCACTGACCCAAGGTCCCAGCGAGGCTGGCTAGAAGCAGGTTTCTGAGGTTTATTTATCTTCTATAATTGAAGGTTTAAAATATATTTTATTGATTTTTTACAGGGAGGAAGGGAGAGTGATAGAGAGTTCATTTGCATATTTTTACTCTGATTGGCTTGTGGGCATGGCTTGGCTGGTGGACGTGACTTAGGTGTAAAGGAGTGAGGGTTAATTTGCATATTACTCTTTTTTAGATTAGACAGCTCAGATTTGGAAATAGCCCAAGTTCTCATCCTATCTAATAAAAGTATAATATGCAAATTAGCCATCATTCCATCATAAATATGGCAGTGCCCATAGCCACAAGATGGCAGTGCCCAGTCCAGCTCAGTCCTGCCACTGAAGTGGTAAGGCCTTGTTAGCCAGGCAGGTGATGGGGGAGGTGGGGGACCCGAAGGGTGGAACTGGCGATAAGAGGGGGTTGTGAGCCCCCTCCCCAGGCCATAGGCTGCAGTGGGGCAAGGGTGGAGCTGGCAATCTGAGGGGCTTGGGAGTCTTCTGCCCAGGCAAAAGAATAATATGCAAATATACCCTCATTCCATCACAAAGATGGCAGCAGCCAGGGAGCTGTAGTGAGGCAGAAGGCTTGTGTTGCCCTGGCAATGGAGGAAGCAAGATACTCACCTGCCCTGCGGGCCCTGAGTTCTGCTCAAAGCAACAAAGTTTCAATTACAGAAGGTAAATACACCCAAGATATGTGTTTCCAGCTGGTGGCTTTGAGCAGGACCAAGGCAACAAAGTTTCAATTATAGAAGTTAAATAAATCCTAGTTACCTGCTTCCTGCCCATGGCGATGGCCAGCCTGATAATGGCCCCCAGTCCCTCACCCAGGCTGGTCACACTCCAATGAGGTGAAGGTCCCTCTGAGGGGTTTGACCAGCCTTTAAATAGCCATCAGTACCTCACCCAGGCTGACCAGGCTCCCCAGTAGGACACCCTTCAGGGAAAACCAGCTGACCCCCATTAACCTCTGTCCTATATAATAAAAGATTAATATGCAAATTGACCCTAACAGCAGAACAACTGGGAATGACTGGTCACTATGACACACATTGACCACCAGGGGCCAGACGCTCAATGCAGGAGATGGCCCCTGGTGGTCAGTGCACTCTCACAGAGTGAGCTCTGCTCAGCCACAAGCCAGGCTGACGGCTGCCAGTTCAGCGGTGGTGGTGGGAGCCTCTCCCACCTTCTCAGCAGTGCTAAGGATGTCCAACTGCAGCTTAGGCCTGCTCCCTGCTTGCAAGTTTACATTCCCTGAGGGATCTCAGACTGTGAGAGGGCATAGGCCAGATTGTGGGAACCCCCCTTCCCTGAGTGCACAAGTTTTTATGCACTGGCCCTCTAGTCAGTAGATGAATGGTTAAAGAAGCTATGGGACATTTATACAAAGGAATACTATCTAATCTAATAAAAGAGTAATATTGAAATTGCCCATTTCTATGGGACGCCTGAGCCACACCCACCAGCCAATCAGAGCGGCTGTATGCAAATTAACCCAGCCAAGATGGAGGTCGGCAGTCATGGAGCTAGAGTAAACAGCAAGCTTCCATTGCACCAGCAACAAACTGTCTGCTGGCTGGCTGGGCCTCTCTGTGCTCCAGGCAACATATTGGCAACATTGTTTCAATTATAGAAGCCTCAGAGCTGAAGTAAACAGCAGGCTTCTGTTGCAACAGTGATGGAGGAAACTCTGCCTACGCTGGCTGGGCACATCTACTAAGGCAACATTCTTTCAATTATAGAAGCCATGTAGCTGAAGCAGACAGGAGGCTTCGATACCTGCCTAGGTCTCAGCTTAAAGGAAGAGTGTATCAATTATAGAATATAAGTAAACCCCAGAAACCTGCTTTCAGCTAGCCTTGCTGGGTCAATGGGAGCTGTGGGCAGCCTGAAAGCCAGAAAACAGCCCTCAGGCCCACACCCAGGCTGGCCATACCCCAATGGGGTGAGGAACCCCACTGTGGGGCTTGACCAGCCTGAAAACAGCCATCAACCTCTCACCCAGGCTGGCCAGGTACCCCAGTAGGGACCCAAAACCTGAATGGACTGTGGGCAGCCTGAAAACAGCCCTCAGCCTGTCACCTAGGCTGGCCACACCCCAATGGGGTGAGGGTCCACACTTGGGGACTTGGCCAGCCTGAAAACAGCCATCAGCCTCTCACCCAGGCTGACCAGGCATGCCAGCCGGTGGACATCCCCCGAGGAGTCCCAGACTGCGAGAGGGCACAGGCTGGGCTGAAGGACCTCCCAAGTGCACAAATTTTTGTGCACCGGGCCCCTAGTCTAGATATATAAAACCCTAATATGCAAATAGACTGAACAACAGAACAACCAAACAACCAAATAGCTGGTCACTATGATGTGCACTGACCACCAGGGGGTGCATGTGGAACTTGGCAGGCATAGGCCATGGCTGAATGGTGGAACAGGTGAGCGGGAGCACCAGACCATGGCAGGGCACTCATTGCTGTGATTGGGGTGAGCTTCTGGTGGTTACTGAAAATATTTTGCTCCTATGTGCTGCTGTCCCCACCAGTGCTTACACTTGTTGCCAGCATGGGACCTGTTCACATCTGCTGCCAGCTCCAGAGCCACTACTTGTGCCTTCTACCAGTGCATTGGCCCTGTTCACTCGGCACTGGTGCAAGCAAGCATGCAAGCAGCAGCTGCTCGCCTCGATTGCCCCTCAGGGCTTCTCCACCTCCCCCTGCTCCTGGGACAGCAACTGCGCTAGCACCCATTGACAGTAGCAGCCCCAATCACTCCAAGCCATCAGCAGGTACCATTGGGTCAGCACCTTTAGTACATAGTAGTGGCAGTGGTGGCAGTGAGGATGCTGGTAGACAGTGGGCTAGGGGGTGTGGCAGGGGTGTGAAGGGTAGTCTAAGACCTGCCCCTGTGTCTACTGCAGCTTTACAACCCACAGTTCCTTTCAAGGTGCATGAATTTGTGCCCTGGACCCCTAGTGCAGCTATAAAAAGGAGAAATCTCTTAATCTTGGGACAGCATGGATGGGCCTGGAAAATATTATGGTAAGTGAAAAAAGGCAAACTGTTGCATGATCTGTGAAGTTTATTATAATTTATTTACATTGTTTTCATTCCTCCATTGAGGCAATGTAAAAAGTGACCTCTAAGACTCATTGGGAGTTGGCATTTGTGACTGCAACAGCTCCTATAGAGTATATGTGGGCCTGATCTAGGTGAGCATCATCCCCAAATATTTGAACTACTTCAGTTACTTTGCCTCATTGTTCTAGTAGAGTGTCTGCTCCATAATCCCTGCAATGTCTTTCCATGTAAAATCAAAGGTCCAGGGTATTCATTGTTTTAAATTGGAAGACCTGATTAATAACCACAAAGACAACTGTATCTAACACAAGCACTGCAGAGTTCAGGATTGTAGCAGAGGACAATAAAAACTTGTAGGTGAGCCCTAAATGGTGTTGTTCAGTGGGTAGAGCATTGGCCTGCTGACTGAAGGGTCCCACATTTGATTCTGGTCAAGGGCATGTACCTTGGTTGCAGGCATATCCCCAGTGGGAAGTGTGCAGGAGGTAGCTGATTGATGTTTCTCTCTCATCGATGTTTCTAATTCTCTGTACTTCTCCCTTCCTCTCTGTAAAAAATCAATAAAATATATTTGAAAAAATAATAAAAGAAGACTTGTAGGCATGAGGAGGAGACTGGGAGATGTAAGTGTTCTAGTCAATATTTATTTTGTCCTGTGGTAAGGTTAAAAGGGTAAATAACACTATGAAGAGAATATTTGGCAAACTTTGTTAGGAAATAGCTCTTTTTTAAATGTTAAAACAGGTCTAATTGAAGAACAATATTATAATTTACTAGAGACACAGTGCACTGATGGGATCTCTCAGCCTGGCCTGAACCCTCTCTCAATCCAAGACCCCTCAGGGATATGCATGAAGTGACAGTTGACCAGAGAGGAGCCAAGCCCAGGCTGAATGCCATGTTGCTCCCACTTATTCCAGTCCACTATGCCTGTGGCTGCCACCACTCAGTAGCACTGCTAGGAAGGCAGGAGAGGCTCTTAACCCCGCAGTTGTGCTTGCCAGCCATGGCACCCACTGGTCATCTGACCATCAAGGGGCAGATTCTGCATTGAGCATCTGCCCCGTGGTGGTCAGTGCACATCATAGTGACCAGTTGACCGGTCAAACAGTTGTTTGGTTGTTTGGTTGCTTAGGCTTTTATATAGAGAGATGCTTCCATTATGGGGCCAGACCTCATGGTCATCTAATCTATTTCTGAGAGTGACGGGGTGGTTCATGTTAAATTTATCCCAGTTCTTGAGAGTATGTTCTGTAGTAAAACGTGATATGGAGCTGGTGTTACCCATATGGAAAACAGAAAAGAGGGGTCTGGGCAGTGAGAATAAAGAAGACAGTGTGTTGCCCTAGCCAGTTTTGCTCAATGGATGGAACATTAGTCTTGTGACTAAAGGAACCTAGGTTTGATTCCAGTCAATGGCTCATGCCCAGGTTGAAAGCTCAGTCCCCAGTAGGGGGGCGTGTAGGAGGTAGTCGATGAATGATTCTCTCTCATCATTGATGTTTCTATCTCTCTCTCCCTCTCCCTGCTTCTCTTAAATCAACAAAATTATTTAAAATTTTAAAAAGAAGAGGATGTGAACAGGCCAGAGTGTCCTCATGAGGTTTTTCAAATAAGAGGGAAGTGTGGACAGAGTTGACCAGCCCCTCTGCCATGCCTCATCTATACTATATTACTAGACCTCTGTAGAAATTCTTTAAAGCCCTGGTCTTAGTGCATCTTACAAAAGCTTCCACTGTGATTCAAAATTTCCAGATTTTGGATCTTTGGGGAGCTGTATATTTTTAATCTCTCTAGTCGCATTCCCCTTTCTTGAGTGCCCCTATTTCTTAGTTTAGCTAACCACAAAAATCTAGGCCACCAGCTGAAAAATAAGATAGCATTTTTAGGAGTTGAATTACTGCTAATTCTTGAAGGATAAATGGCTTGCTGTGTCTTCTGTTTGTTTATGTAAAGATATTTGAACAATCTGATTCAATTTACTGTGTTCTGAGTCTATATACAATCCTTGTCAGTGTACACCAATCCCAACAGGACTTAATCCTAGACAAATAAAATGTTTAAGTAAGCAAAGATGTCCTTTTCTAGTAAAAAAAAAAAAAAAAAAGGTTGAGGGGTAATAGGCTAGCAGAGGACATTTGGCATAAGTGAACTAGAAAGTCCTGAATGAAAAAGTGGCCCCAGGCTCATTTTGTTGAACAGCCACTGGTCACCCTGCTTAGCATAACAGGAAGCAACCATACCAAAGGGCAAGACAGCAGCCAAGGATAAATGGCCAGTACGAATTGATCTGATGGACAACAAACTCCATCTAATCAGATTACAACACTTAAATCCCCAGCCTACTCCCCTTGCAGTTTTTACATATAAAATTTAACCCCAAGCACAGCGAACTGAGATAAGCAGTGGAGGCTGAGTCCTAACCTCCTCTGGTTGTGACTCCATCCCCATTCCCTCTAATAATTTCCCCTCTTGCTTTCTGCATCTGCCTAAATCCTTGAGCAACTCTAATCTTACAGCTGGAAACCTGACTCATCCCAGTAGGAGTGGTGACAGAGACACCAAAGGTACTCTTGGCCATTAAGGTCTGAAAAACCCTAAATATTTTAAAAGTAAGGAGCAGAGTTGGCTAATAAACTGATTTAAAAAGATACATGCCTCCAATAAACTAGCTCGACCATAAGGGATGCTGGTCCTGGCTGGATAGAAGTTGATAAACTTGACAAAATGAGAAAAATCCTTCAGAATTTGGTCATAAATGGAGTGCTCTAGAGTCTCTGGACAGTTGTAAAACCAGAAATAAGTAAGGCCATTCATCATAGAATTAGACCAGTGTTCTCTCCTTATGTGGAATAACAGACACGGAAAAGAAGAAATATTTCCACTTATCTGACGAACTAGAGAGTTTGAGGGAAAATGCTAATTTTTGACATAATGCTGACTTTTAACATATACAACAAAAATCCTGACTGCACATTAAACACAATTGTAATGGGAGAGAAGTAAAAGAAGGAATAGCAAAAATAAACAAGATTCAAGAAACAAAATGTGGGGGCTTCTAGAAAAGGATGTGTAAAAAAAGCTGGTCATCTGGGCAGGGAAATCAATGAATAAGACATAGAGTAGCTGAATGGATAAGAAAACAAATCTTACAAGAGACCAAACTCAGAACCAAAAAAATCACATAGACTGAACATGAAGGGATGGAAAATTTTTTCAGGCAAATGGAAATGAAAAAAAAAAAGAACTGGGAGGACTAGAAAATGGTACCCGTATAGGCAGACATATCCCATGCCTTGTCCCAAAGCAGATAGGATGAACAGCTAAAATGAGTAGCATTCAGCCTGAATTGGCAGAGAAGATTGAGCTGGGAGACAATCTGCAGCTGGGTAAGGCAGAAGACTCCTGAAAGAGATAAATTCAGACCTGAGCCCTGAGGATTAGCAAGAATCCACACAGTACCGACTTCGTGCTTCATCCCTTGGGACAGGCACAGTGGAAAAAGGGTGCGAAGAACTGCTGCTCAGCAAGGTATTCTAGAAACGGGTCCATAATCAGGAAAAGGCTGAGATGTTCAGACAGAAGAGGAGTGTGCAGAGGTGCAGCCTTGCCCCCCTTACAGTGAATACTAGATCTGGGTCCACAGACAGTAAAGACTGAAGTGTGCTGGCAGGAGAGGAACACGGACACAGCCTCTCGCACCTCTGTGGCCTGTGCCTTTCTTCATTAAGCCTAGTGCATAGGACCTTTTGGATACAGACACTTACCCATGTCTGGAGTGTGGGAAAAGGTGCTTAGTTGTGGAATCTGGAGAGAGATGAGGGGCCAGAAGCTGTGGCAGTGAGTTTGTAGCTGACTCATGTCTGAACCTGGGACCTGGGCAGCCATTGTGCCCTGAAGAGATAGCCCCTCCCTCCAGTATCCAGGCAACTAATACAGCCACACCAGATTCCACCCTGAATGGTACAAAAGATTAAAAACAACAACAACATAAACAGTCGCTGAGAGCCTAAAGGGACTGGCCTAAAGAGAGACTTTTGGTCCCAGCAATCCGATCCTGAGAAACACAACAGTACAGAAGACTGGGATCTGAAGCCAGCCAAAGGAACATTTTACTTCTTCATTTTTATTTTATTTTTATTTTTTTATTCTTTGTTATCTCCCTTTTTTTGTTTTCCTATTTGTGTTTGTTCCTTTATTTTCTATTCCTTTCCACTTTATTTTTCTATCACTCTATTTTATTTTATTTGCTATTTTTATACTATTTTTGAAATCAAATTTTTTGTAAATTTATTTTTTTCTTTTCTTTAGTTCTCTTTCCTCTTATCCACCAATCCCCTTTCTACTTCCTCTATACTGAACTGAGATCCTCCACATATACTTCCAATTCTTAACTTTATCTTCTGTATATAAACTCAGCATCTACAGATTCTGCCCACATCCTCTTTGCTGGGGGGCGGAGGAGGGGGTTGTATTTTTGTTTTGTTTGTTTATCTGTTGGTTCTGTGGTATGTTCATATATATAGTCTCCTTTTTATTCCTTTCTCTTTTCTCTCATCATTTTTGCTCTCTTTTCTCAACCCTAATCCTCTTTTCTCAGATGGTCACTTATAATGGGGTTATTATTGTCGTGAGTATATTCGTGCTTTGGTCCCTTTGTGTGGTGTCTTGCTAAGGTGAATTTTATCCTGTCTGGCCAGGTGCTAGAGAGCAAATCTCACAACCAGACACCTGTAGAGGAAACTCCATCCACAAATGGGTCAATAATACCTCAGAGCCAGGAAGAAGGCAGCAGTGAGGAAGAGAGTGTGAGTCAGTGAGGGACCAAAAGAGGAGTCTGTGGTCATGTGGAATGTGCATGTGTGTATGTGAGTGAGGCACAGATAGTTCCTAGAGGACCTTTGTGGTCAGGTTAAACAGGGTTCCTTAACTAGGAAGCCTCTGCTACCACTGTAAACAGTTCCAGGAGGCTGGCTCATCCTTAGAGGCCCTGTGTTTTTAAGGGTAGAGCTACTGTAACTGGGAGCCAGAACTCACCCCCACCCAGGGTGCCCTCAGGTAATATCTGGGACTCTTCAGACACCCCTGCCAAGGACCTGCTACCTCAGCTGTGGTCCCACAGTCAACTAGTTTCCAGCCACCCTGGGCACAGGTTCATACGAATTCTGAAGCATGCTCTCCTCTGACCGGCCCAACAGCTTAGCGCAGGGCACTGCAACCACGTAAGCAACAGACATGTGAGCAGCCCACCCCTGTCCAAGGAGCAGCAGCTCCGTGACCAGCCTACCCCAGAATTAAGAGAAGAAGCCTCACGTGGAAGCCCCCGTCCAAAGATCAGCAGTTGTGTGAGTGGCCTGCTCCCAAATTTGATGAGCAGCATTCACATGAGCAGCCTCCCCTGTCTGAAGAGCAGCAGCCACACAAGCAGCCTACCCCTGATTGAGGAGCAGAAGTCCCATACAGCCCACCCCCACCCAAGGAGCATTAGCTGCGAAGCCCACACCATGCCCCTCTCTGAGGAGAAATAGGTGTGTGAGAAACTTGCCCCCATCCAAGGAGCAGCAGTAGTGTGAGCAACCCATTCCCATAAGAGGAACAGCAGTGCTGTGAGCAATCCAGTTCCATTCAAGGGGCAGTAGCTTCCTGAGAAGCCTGCCCCAGTCCAAGGAGCAGCAGCCACATGAGTGGACTGCCTACAGCCAAGGAGTGGCAACTCTGTGCAGTCCACACTGGTTCAAAGAGCAGCAGACACACAGAGCCTGCACCTGTCTGATGAGCAGTAGCTGGGTGAGTGGCCTACCTTCAACCGAGAAGCAGTAGAAACATGTGCACCTTCCTCCATCCGAGGAGCAGCAGCCACACAATCAATCCATCCCTATTCTGAGGAGCAGTAGCCACGCGAGCAGACTGCACCCATATGAGGAGCAGTTGCCCTATAAGCAACCTGCCCCTGTGCAAAGAACTATAGCCTCATGAGCAGCCCGCTCCAAAGGACAAACAGCAGCGTGCAGGTAGCCTTGATCCAAGGAGCAGAGCCACATGATCAGCCCACCCTTATCTGAGAAATAGCAGCTGTGTGAGCAGCTTCCCTTACCACCTAGAGACACCACTGCTGCTAATATCACCCACAAGAGGAGCCACTACCAACTGAATAGCAGCCACTTTGAGGAGGAAATGCAGCCTGAGGAACCATTACCACCCCAGGAACAGCCCCTGCATGACTCAACATCTAAATCAGTTGGTGAGTCCAAAAATGGGTAGACAAAGAAACCCCTAAGGGAAAGAAAAGGAGGAATCACCTGATAAGCAGATAAGTGAAACAGACGCATGCAATATGTGAAAAAAAGAATTCAGAATAAGGGTCCTAGAATGCATAAACTAGATGGAAGAAAAAAAAATCAACAACTTTTGTACAAACCAAGAAGAAATTGATGAAAAATCAATAACTTATGTAAGAATCAAGAAGAAATGAAGGGTGATATAGCTGCAATAAAAAACACCATGGAAAATTTCAACCATAGACTAGGAGAAGCAGAAGACCAAATTAGCAAATTAGAAGAGAGGGAAGCAAAACACAAACAAACTGAACTGCAATTAGAAAAAAAATTAAAAGACAGGAAGAGAGCCTAAAGGAGCTATGGGACAACATGAAATGAAGCAACATATGAATAATAGGGTGCCAGAACAGCAGGAAGAGGACCAAGGATTAGAAAACATATTAGAAGCAATAATCTCAGAGAACTTCTCTGGGTTGGGGAAGATAAAAGTCACATAAGTACAGAATGTCCCAAACAAGAGGAACCCAAAAAGACCCACACCAAGACACATCATAATTACTATGGCATATGTTCAGACAGAGAGAGAATCTTAAAGGGTGAAAGAGAGAGACAGAAAGTTATATACAAGGGATATCCCATTAGATTATCAAATTATTTCTCAACAGAAACATCAGGCCAGAAGAGAATGAACAGAAATTTAAAAAGTGATGCAAAGCAAGCGACTGAATCCAAGACTACGCTATCCAGAAAAGCTATCATTCAAAATTGAAGGGGGCATAAGAAGCTTCACAGACAGAGAAAGGCTAAGAAAGTTTATCACCACAAAACCAGCAGTGAGAGAAATGCTAAAGGGAAGGTATAAAAAGAGGAAATAAAAAGGTAAGAAAGAACACAGGCATAAAAAATAAAAATAGCTACTAACAAGTACCTCTCAATAATAACTTTAAATGTAAATGGACTAAATGCTCTAATCAAAAGACACCAAGTGACTGACTAAATAAAAAAAATATGATCCTTATATTTGCTGTCTACAAGAGACCCACCTCAGAATTAGGGACTCACAGAAACTGAAATTGAAGGGATAGAAAAATATCTATCAGGCAAATGGAAATGAAATAAAAGCTGGGGTAGCAATACTTATATTGTACCAAATAGACCTCAAAGTGAAGGCCATAACAAGAGATAAGGAAGGCCACTTCATAATACTAAAAGAATTGATAGAACAAGAGGACATAATCCTGATAAATATATATGCACCCAATGCAAGAGCACCCAAATACATAAAAAATCTCCTGGAAGATATCAAGGGAGAGATTGATAACAATAAAATCATAGTAGGGGCTTTAATACACCTCTGACATCACTGGATAAATCTTCTAGACAAAAAATCAGCAAAGAAATGGCAATCCTAAATGACTCACTAAATCATATGGACTTAATTGACATGTTTAGAACATTTCACGTCAAAGCCTCAGAGTATACATTATTCTCAAGTGCATATGGGACATTTTCTAAAATAGACCACACATTGGGTCACAAGCAAAGTCTCCCAAAATTCAAGAAGATTGAAATCATATCAAGCATCTTATCAGATCACAATGGCATAATATTATAAATAAACTACAATAAAAACAATCCAAAACACTCAAACACTTGGAAGCTGAATAACATGTTATTAAATATTGATGGGGTTACCAATGAGATTAAAGAGAAATTAAAAACATCCTGGAAACTAATGACAATAAAAACACAACAATCCAAAACTTATGGGACACAATGAAAGCAATCCTGAGAGGGAAATTTATAGCTCTACAGGCCTACCTCAAAAAAACAAGAGAAAATGGTAGTAAATAACTCTCCAACTCAACAAATTAGAAAGAGAGCAACAAGAGAAGCCCAGAATGAGCAGAAGGAAGGAGTTAATAAATATTAGAGTAGAAATCAATGACATAGAGACCAAAAAGACAGTACAAAAGATCAATGAAACCAAGAGCAAGTTCTTTGAAAGAATAAAAAGATTGATGAACCTCTAGCCAAACTCCCCAAGAAGCAAAGAGAGAGGATCCAAATAAAAAAATTCAGAAATGATAAAGTGAAATAACAACAGATCCCACAGAAATACAAAGGATTGTTAAAAAATACTATGAACAACTCTACTCCAATAAACTAGACAACCTTGAGGAAAAGGACATACTCTTAGAAAGATACAACTTTCCAAAATTCAATCAGGAAGTATATAAAAATCTCAATAAGCCAATAACTATAGAAGATATTGAAGCAGTAATCAAAAGGTTTCCAGCAAATAAAAGCTCAGGGCCAGATGGCTTCACAGGGGAGTTCTATCAAACATTCAAGGAAGATCTAAAACCTGTCCTCCTGAGACTATTACAAAAAATTCAAGAGAAAGGAATACTTCCAAGTTCATTCTATGAAGATAGCATCACCCTAATACCAAAACCAGAAAAAGACAACACAATAAAAGAGAATTCTGTAATTCCCTCATGAATATAGATGCCAAAATTCTCAACAAAATCCGAGCAAATTGGATCCAGCAGTATATCAGAAAGATCATACACGATGACCAAATAGGATTTATCCCAGGGATGCAAGTATGATACAATATCTGCAAATCAATAAATGTGATATATCACATAAACAAATTGAGAGGGGAAAAACCATATAGTCATATCAATTGATGCAGAAAAAGCATTTGACAAAATCCAACACCCATTTTTGATAAAAACTCTCAGCAAGGTGGGAATAGAAGGATTATGCCTCAAGATAATAAAAGCCATATATGACAAACCCACGGCCAACACCATACTCAATGAGAACAAATTAAAGCCATTTCTCTTAAAGAATAGGAACAAGACATGGATGCCCACTCTCACCACTCCTGTTCAAAATAACACTGGAAGTACTAGCCATTGGGATCAGACAAGAAGAAGAAATAAAAGGCATCAAAATTGGAAAAGAAGAAGTAAAACTGTCTTTATTTGCAGATTACATAATATTGTACATAAAAAACCCTAAAGACTCCATCAAAAATCTATTAGACTTAATAAATAAATTCAGCAATGTAGCAGGATACCAAATTAATGCTAAGAAATTTATGGCATTTCTATACACCAATAGTGAACTTATAGAAAGAGAGACTAAAAAGCAATACCATTTACTATCACACCTAAAGAATTAAGATACCTAGGAATAAACTTAACAAACGAGCTAAAAGACCTCTACTCAGAAAACTACAGGATGTGGAAAAAAGAGATAGAGGAAGACATAAACAAATGGAAGAACATACCATGTTCATGGATTGATAGAATCAACATCATTAAAATGTTCATACTATCCAAAGCAATCTATGAATTCAATGCACTTACCATTAAAATACGAATGGCATATTTCACAGACATAGAATGAACTCTCCAAAAATTCATCTGGAATAAAAAAAGATCCTAAAAATTGCAGTGATCCTAAGAAAGAGCAACGTAGGTGGGATCTGAATACCAGATATCAAGCTATAGTACAAAGCCACTGTTCTCAAAACTGCCTGATACTGGCACAAGGACAGACATATAGATCAATGGAAGAGAATAGAGAACCCAGACATTAACCCAAACTAATATGCTCAATAAATATTTGACAAAGGAGGCAAGAACATACAATGGAGTAAAGACAGTCTCTTCAATAAATGGTGTTGGGAATATTGGCCAGATACATGCAAAAAATTGAAACTAAACCACCACCTTACATCATACACAAAAATAAACTCAAAATGGATAAAGGACTTAATTGTAAGACAGGAAACCATAAAAATACTAGAGGGATTTAAAAGCAACAAAATCTCAGACATATGCCAAAACAATTTCTTCACTGATACAGCTCCTAGGGCATTGGAAACTAGAGAAGATAAACAAATGGGACTACTTCAAAATAAAAAGCTTCTTCACAGCAAATAAAACCATCAACAAAACAACAAGAAAGCCCACTGCATGGGAGAACATATTTGCCAATGTTATCTCCGATAAGGGTTTAATCTCCAACATTTATAGGGAACTCATACAACTTAATAAAAGGCAGATAAACAATCCAATCAAAAAATGGGCAAAGGACCTAAATAGACACTTTTCAAAAGAGGAAATTCAGAAAGCACTGCTGGTGGGAATGCAGACTGGTGCCGCCACTATGGAGGACATTATGGAGTTTCCTCAAAAAATTAAAAATGGAATGCCCATTTGACCCTGTGATCCCACTCCTGGGAATATATCCCAAGAAACCAGTCAGAAAGGATAAATGCATCTCTATGTTCATAACAGCACAATTTACCATAGCTAAGATTTGGAAGCAGCCTAAGTGCCCGTCAGCAGATGAATGGATTAGAAAGCTGTGGTACATCTACACAATGGCATACTATGCTGCTGTAAAAAAAGAAGGAATTCTTACCATTTGCAGCAGCATGGATGGAACTGGAGAGTATTATGCAAAGTGAAATAAGCCAGTCAATGAAAGAAAAATACCACATGATCTCACTTATTTATGGATAATAAAGAGCATTATAAATTGATGAACATAAACAGATTCAGAGGCAGAACAGCACTGAACAGACTGTCAAACTACAGCTGGAAGGCTCGGGAGGGTTGGGGGTGAGTTAACAGATCAAGTGAAGGACTTGTATGCATGCATATAAGCATAATCAATGGATACAAAACACTAGGGTAAGGGAGGGAGGGAGGTCAAGGGAAACAATGGAGACTTATCTAACACTCTTTGTAATACTTTAAGCAATAAAATAAAATTTAAAAAATAAAAGCTGGGGTAGCAATACTTATATCTGACAAAATAGACCTGAAGTGAAGTTCATAACAAAAGATAATAACAAAAGCCACTTCATAATTCTAAACTGATTGCTATAACAAGAGGATATAACTCTGGTAAACATGTATGCACTCAATAAATGAGATTCCAAACATATTTTTTAAAATGTCTGGAGGATATTAAGGGAAAGGTCAACAGCAATAAAATTATAAAATGGGACTTTAATATTCCTCTGACATCATTTGATAAATCTTATAGACAAAAAAAACAAGGAAACAGTTATCCTAAATGACACACTAGATCAGATGGAGCTAATTGACATCTTCAGGACATTTCAACCCATCGCTATGGAATACACAGTTTTCTAACCTGCATATTGGACAATTTCAAAGACAGACCATATGTTAGGAAACAAGCTGTCTCTACAAATTTAAGAAGATTGAAATCACATCAAGCAGAAGAACCTAGCTCCTGATGGGGAAAGGCTTTGTTGTTCTCCTAAACAACCACCTCCACACAGAACACACCCCTTCCAAATCCAGCAGCTGCCACACTGCTACTTGACAGTTACTGTATCTACTGGATAGTTACTGATACCACCTGAAACTTGACCTGTCAGGAGGGCCTAGCATTCCATGTCTACCTTAATAAGCAAAAGGGTGTGGAGACAAGCTATCTTGAAGGGGAGAGTGGATGTTTTCAGAGCTTGAAAACAATAAGGCACCTAGCAAACAACTGCAAACCTGGGAACACCAACCACATGCGAATCTGGAGGAGCTCTGCACCCTCTCATGCAATGTCAGATTTTGCCTGGGATAATGTGAGATCTGTGGTCTGGGCAGGAGACAGAGACATACTGCCAGAAACTGGAGGATCCAGGGAAATCTGCCCAGAAGAGTCTGCAGAATCTCAGGCTGGTGAGATCTGTAAATATGGAAGGGGATCTGCAGGGCTGCTAACAGAAGGGAACTCTAAAAAGCAATCTATAGCTGAACTGGGCACAAAAGGGCAGCCTAAAAATGTTAACAGTGTGCCCGCTGCTTAGATCCAAGGGAAAAAAGACTGCACGGACTTACACCACAGCGCCGGAGTTCGCTCACTTACTATGGCTCTTCTCTTCTCTTCTCTCTCTCTCTCTCTCTCTCTCTCTCTCTCTCTCTCTCTC
>PVJC01005791.1:0-57546 GCA_004026665.1 Murina feae | reverse complement strand
CTTCACAGACAAGAAAAAGCTAAAAGAGTTCATCACCACCCAACCAGTATTATATGAAATGCTGAAAGGTATCCTTTGAGAATAGAATAGAATCAGAGGCATAGAAAGGGAGTGGACTGACAATTTTCGGGGGTTAAGGGTGTTGGGGATGCGTGAAGAGACTGGAAAATAATTGTACACCTATGGATGAGGACAATGGGGGGGCAAGGTCAGATGTTGGGGTGGGAATTGGGAGGAGGGGAGCTATGGGGGAAAAAAGAGGAACAACTGTAATAATCTGAACAATAAAGATAAATTAAAAAAAAAAGAAAAAGAAAAGAAAAAAGAGAATTGTTGATATAAAGGAAAACAGATAGAGTAAAATAGTGATTAAATAAAAGTAGAATGTAGAACACTAATCTAGAAAAAAATTTAAAAAATATAAAAAATAATAAATAAAAATGTAATAATAAAAAATAAAGTCAAAAAAGTTTTTAGTTTCTTAAGTGAAAGATAAAAAATAGTGAACTAGTGAAGTATTGTTCACTTCACCATAGCTTTAGTAACCCATACGGTTTGGTTTAATACCCGTCTCTACTTTCCTGCATGCCACATCTCAGTTTCCTGTCAGGTAGTCAGCACAGTGTTGAAGTACCCAGCAATCCACTGCTCCTCTGTGTCAGTTGCCACAAACTTGGTTTCAAGCAGGCGGGATCAATCTGCCTACTTTGTTTTTCTGCCTGCTTTCAGTTGTTTTTACACTAACGTCTATTTCTGACACAGCCCCTAGGTGGCGGTGTTTCTGTATTAGTTTTGAGACCAAATGGTCCCTTAACCCAGAGTTTAGACTTCCTTTTCCTGCCACACTCAAGCCTGGGTTGGATGGATGGACTATCCCAGAGCTTACATCTCCCTATTCTCCCCATTTTCTATAAAAACCACCTTCACCGGCAGTCTTGGTAAGTGTTTTTAATTGGAAGATCCTATGTATTGGGCTTAGCAAGGAAAAGCAAGGAAATCAAAAGACAAAGCAACCGCGCTGCCCCACATCTTTCTACCCCTGGCACTGCACGGCCGGTATAGTACTTCAGGCTGCCTTTCTGGGCACAGTCTCCCATGGCTTTGGGCTTAGACTTAGAGTCTTTCTCTGACAGCAGCCCTGTGGACCCCCTTACATATTTGAGGGGTACACTGACCCTACGGGCTACAGATTGGTGCAACGCAGTCTCCCTCTGAGACTCTGGTCCTGGCTGTGTGCGTTTCTTCCTCCAGCCCAGATCCCCAGTCCTACCTCTCTACAGGTAGTCTCTGACCTTGCCGTCCACAGGTTGCCTAACCAGCTGTGTTTAATTTGCCAATTCCAGGTGGATGTTATTCGATTTAGCTGTTTCTTCTACCTGCTCTGTGAGAAGGTGGAGGACATGTGTGCTTATTCAGCTGCTGCCTTGTCTCTCCTTGGACAAACTTTTTATGCACCCACAGCCAGAGAGGCTGGAGTCTCAGTGTTCATGGATTCACATCCGAGGCAGCTGGTGCCTGGGCGTTGTGGCTCTAGGGTCCCTGGTGGTATCTGAGGTCTCCCTGGGTGAAGGTTAAGGCTAGGCTTCTAATCACAACTGCTGTCCACTTCAATTTGGCGTGGTCTTTGTTGCAGAACCAGCCTCCCCAGGAGAGATTTCAATGGTAGTAGAGGTTACCCAGCCAGGGGAGCTTGGTCCGCCAGTCCCTGACTGTCCTGTGGAATATAACTGTCTCGTACTCACAAATACACACACTCCCCACATGCCCACACATTCTCCTTTTGCCCTCTCACACTATCTTGCTCACTGCTGTCCTGTTGGCTGCCATTTTGGATCTCAAAGCTATTATATATTTTAAATGATTTTTTGAAATTCTAATTTATTTGGAAATTCATTTAATCAAAGGACTGTGTTTAAAAAAGTTTGTAAACCACAGAAAAATGCATCACATAGTGAAAGCAAGAGACAGGCTAGTCCTTTAAGCAGACTTGCAGTTATATGTGTCTTGTACACTTTCCTGGCAGCTGTTTGTTGCTCTGTTGGAGCTTTGTAGATTTGTGATGCAGGGCATGCTAGGCTTGTGAAAGCCACTTGTGGGAGAGATCCTGGGCACAGGGACTTTTACAGTCAAGTCACCCTTCCTTTTGAGGGCTCTTTCCTATTCTTTGAGCTTGTTGCCTATTTAAGAATACTTGTGGAATGAAGTGGAAGCAATTGGATTATCAGTTCATGAGTTGTAGAATATTAAATGTTGTAGGCTTGTGTAGCATTAGGAACAAACAATCCTATATGATAAAAGCCTAATATGCTAAGTGACTGGTCATCCGGTCAGCTGTTCAACCAATGAAAGCATAATATGCTAATGATATGCTAAGGCTGGCTGCTCAACTGCTCTCTATGACGTGCACCGACCACCAGGTGGCAGATGGTCAATGCAAGAGCGGAAACCACAAGCATGGAAACATGGAACAGACTGATGAATCTCAGAGAGAAGGGGAGAGGGTGGGGAGAGGTTAACCAAAGGTCTTATATGCATACTAGAGGCCCGATGCACGGATTCATGCACCAGTGGGGTCCCTCAGCCTGGCCTGCGGGGATCAAGCCGAAACTAGCTCTCTAACATTTCCTGAGGGTTCCCAGATTATGAGAGGGCACAGGCCGGGTCAAGAGGCCCCACCGGTGCATGAATTTGTGCACCAGGTCTCTAGTACTCTATAGAAATTGATTGTATAGTTAACACTGAAGAAAATACTAAATGAAAATTATAATTATATTTAAGTATCAAATATTTGCCATTTATTAAATATGTCTTATAGTTCTTATCCTTTGTTTTGCTTTTAGTTCTAGAAAAGATACCAGTGTAAAGCTCAAAACACCTCCTGTAGCTGAGGCTGGGTGGAATTTGTATATTGTGAATACAATCTCAGCAGTGCAACTGTATAAAGAAATGGTATGCCTTTCAGACTTCTCATTCTTATTTGTAGAAATATAGAGTGGAATTGATGACAAAAAATGGATTCTGTCTTAACATCAGAATGCCACACCCACCAGCTTTGTCTGACAGTGCAGTGTACATCTTTCTCCACCTTCTTATTTTTCCAGCTCCTGACATTTGAGGAGCTATCCCATATTTGTACCATCAACCTATGAGGATTGATTAATCTAAATATTAATAGCCTTTACTATTTGACCTTTACTTTGATTCCTAGCAAAGAAAACCATGAAAGAAATGGAGCTGAAAGAAATCTTAGATCATTTATCTCTGTCTCATTCTTCTTTGAAATATCAGCAGGTTTTCCCTGGACACTGCAGCACCTATAGCATTGTCCTGTGAGTAAGGCCCCAGAGTGGGCATTCTTTTTTTATTTTATTTTAGGCATTCTTATTCCTTTTCTAAAAGTGACAGCTGCCAACTCATTCATGGTCATTTTTTTAACTCTTTATTTTGAAATATGTAATTTCAAACTTAAAGGAAAATTGCAAGAATAAGAATACTATCTAATAAAAGAGTAATATGCAAATTAACCGTCACTCTGTGACAAATATGGCGGTCCCCATAGCGGTGGGGCAGGACGCTGGCGGCATCACCCTGGCAATGTGAGCCCAGCAGTTATTGCCTCGGCAACCCATAGCAGGTTGCACTGCCCTGGAGCAGGCATCACCACCAGCAGGCAGCCCCCAGCAGGGCCTGCTTGCAGGTCACTGTGGCGATCGTGAGCAGGAAAGCGTGGGCAGCCCGCAGGCAGCATGCAGCAAGGCCTGCTCCTGGGTCACTGCAGCGATCCGTGAGCAGGCAACCGTGGCCGGCAGGCAGCACCCAGCAGCCCTGGCCACAGCTCAAGGGAGAGAACAACATGCAGGCAAGGCCAGGAGCCTGAGAGATCAACACAGAGGGGTGCCTGCTCCAAGCCTCCACAGTGTGGCTGGGGGCAGGCCCCCAGCAGACACACTCTCACACACACACACACACACACACACATACACACAGGGTGCCTGCTCCCAGCCTTCTGTGCGGCTGGGGGCAGGCCCTCAGTGGGGACACACACATACGGGGCACCTGCTCTGAGCCTCTGCAGTGCAGCTGGGGACAGGGCCCAGCAGAGACACACACACACACACACACACACACACGGCACCTGCCAGACTGTGGCCATCAGTAGGACATCCACTGACGTGTCCCAGACTGTTAGGGGGGCAGGCTGTGCTGAGGGACCCTGCCCCCCCCCCATGCACGAATTTCGTGCACCAGGCTTCTAGTAGTACAAATAAAACCTGTATATTGCCCACATAGATTTACCCTGAGTATATATCCCTTGCTTCCCTCTCTCTCTCTCCCCCCACCCCTCACTCTTGCACTTTCTACACACACAAGCATACATGTTGTTTTCTGATCCTTTGGAAAATAAATTGCATAGATCATAGCTGAGGCGAAATACTTCAGTGCCTATTTTCTAAGAATCAGGATATTTGCTTGTATAGTAGGGCAGTTATGTGCTTTAGTACATTTAACACTGACACGATACTTAAGTCTCTGATTCATGTGCTTCAGTACATTTAACACTTACACGATACTTTAGTCTCTGGTTTCATTTTTGTCTGTTACCCTAATGGTCTAATAGCTTTTCCCTACTCTGATCCAGGATCCACTCTGGTGTCAGGTATTATATTTGTTGTGTCTCTTTAGCTCTTTAAAATTTGGAATATGTTCACAGACTTTTTTTTTTATGACATAAACATTTTTGAAAAATGTATTTTCCCTTTTCCAACTTCTATAACTTTTTCATGATTAGCTTATCCTTCTTGGCCAGAATATAACACAGGTGATCCAGTATTGTTTAGTGTGTTTCTCAGGGTATGACCTTGATAATATCCATCTGCCCCTTATTGTTGATGTTAATTTTGATCATCAGGTCAAGGTTTTGCCTGATTTGTCACAGGTATTTTAATGTTGATGATTGTATCAGCTTTGGTCTGGTTTTTAAGTTTTGTTTAATTGAAAGTCTGAGACTTCATCTAGATGATTTGCTTACTAGAATCTGTACAGATACAGATCAGTTCAGATAGCTTGTGATAAATTTTTATCAGCCCCAAGTTAACAGAAATAGATGTAGTATGATTTCATTTCCCCAACTGAAACTAACAGAAGGAATACTCAGTCTGAATTGGAGAAATATATAAATCATAGAACTTTAAAAAAGTTAACTATTTCAGAGGTTCATTAGCTTTATTGCTAAGTTAACAGTATTGTTAGTATTACAGTATTATTCTTTTTCTAATGATGAGCGCTGTTTAATAAAGGAGTATTTACAGTTGTGTGTATAAAACTGGCTCATAGATTGGGAAGGGGTACTTTAGCTAGGCCCTGTCAGAATATTAAATAATCATTTTTTAGGACTTACTGTGCCAAAATATTAATTTTATTAACAAAATATGTAAATATTCTTAAGAACTGGGAAACTTTTAGGAGTTTTTCTGCTGCAGCATTAGCTGTTTGCTTTTTTCGTTTTAGGTAGACTACAGTAATACCTATAAGACTGCAAAAACCCAGAGCTGCATCCACCTTCTTAGTGAGGCCCATCTGTTAGTGAGAGCTGCCTTGATGGATGCCAGTCAGCTGGAACCTGGAGAAAAGGCAGAACTTTTAGAAGCATTTAAAGAAAGCTGTGGGCACCTTGGAGACTGTTACAGCAGGTTGATGATGCTTTTTGGGAACTTGTTAGAGAAACCGTCTTGAACTTTGGGTGTAGTTGCTATCTTTTCCATCTCTGGTAGTTACCTGATAATTGGGGCTACACATGAGGGGAGGTGGCTCATTTATTTATTTCACAAGCATTTGTTGAGCACATACAATATGACAGGTATTGTGCTAAGCTTAGAGATACAAAGATGAATGTTACCTGCCTTCAAGTAGTTAGTTTATCAAGTGAGTAGTGAGTCTCAAGTTCATGAGTCTCCCACCACTTAATTTATGAAATGGAAGTTTCTTTTCAGGCCTTAAGATGGGGATATTGTGGGGCATGAACAGTAAAATCCCTGACAGTGAAAGCTGTATTACTAGTTTATTCCTTGTTAACTTTAAGGGAGAGACACCAGTTGGACATCCTGTGGTTTTTTAATCTTAATAGTCAATGCTTTTATGATGCTAGAAAAGGACACTAGTATGAATAATGATTTTTATTTTTGATAATGTTGTTTATAAATTGTTTTGTATATGATTGTTTCAAAGGTTTATTTGATCCAGGGGCATGATTATAAATTAATAAAACAGACTATTCCTATCTATAAATACCATTATATTAGAGCCACATTATGAAAATAAAATTCATTTAATGAATTTTTTTCTACTTTTTTATGGTCAAGCAAAAATAATGACATTAATTAGAAGGGCTTTGCAGAATAAAACTTAGGAGCTTATTCCAATTACTAATGAGAGTAGAAAAGTAGTTTGAGAATTATGTCATCTGGAAAGCATAATCTGTTTTATTATGAAGTGTATTAGATACCTTGGCTTAAAAATATCAAATCTGAGTTTTCTTTGCTTCCTTTTCTTCAGGCTTGACACCCAGTATTCCCACCTCGCCTTGCCCTACTATAAGATGTCTGGTTTGTCTATGGCTGAAGTTTTGGCTCGAGTGGACTGGGCAGTCGAGGATGGATCGCAGAAATATGAGAGAGGGTTAATCTTTTACATTAGTCATTCACTTTATGAGAACCTGGATGAAGAATTAAGTGAAGTGAATATGGTTTTATATTTAGTTATATATAATATTTTTAAGTTTTTATTTCAGCAATTTATTTTATGTAATACCATTAAGAAGTCAAGTTCCAAATATTTTCCCTTGGTAATAGTTTCTTTTCCTAAAATGGTAACTAATGTGCTCATTTCTTCATTAATAATTATAGAATTATAGCTCAGAAAGGAACTTACAGTCATCTTCTCATACTTTCTCATTATATAGACAGAGAAATGTGATCCATTGTGATTGAGTGACCTGCCCAACATAACAGTTGCTTGTCTTTAGAAGAATGACACAGAAATGTGGGCTTTGCTTCCTTCTTGTCTGCAGCCCTTTTACAACCTAGTCATCCCACTCTCCAAGTGTCCAAAGCTTCACTTAAAATATCCTGGCCTAGTGATTATTTGTAGCCCCTCGTGTATTTTTGCTTTTTAAAAATATGTTTCTATTGATTTTAGAGATAGAGGAACATTGATGTGAGAGAGAAACATTGATTGGTTGCCTCTGGTATTCACCTTGACTGGGGATTGAACCTCCAACCCAGGTTTGTGCCCTAATCCAGAATTAAACCAGCGACTCCCCAGTGTACAGGACAATGCCCAACCAATTGAGCCATACCAGCTAGGGCCCTCAGGTATTTTTAAAAAAATGAGTTCAGATTTGCAAAGTTAGATACTGTGATACAAAACGTTTTAAGGTTTTGAGAGAAATGAAATTTTATGATAACCCCATTTAAGTGTATTTTGTACTAAACTGTAATTTATTAAAATGGACTTTTGAGTGTGATATAATCTATTATTTTCTTCTTCTGAATGCTTGTTAAAGTTAGAAGTGCTGGGCACAATTCGGTACATATTTTCACTGCTTTTTCATTTTAACTCAGCAAAGAAATTGTTTCAAGTAATTTGAGTTCTCCCACATTATCATCATCAACTCTGTCTTTTTAAATCAAAACATAATACTATAATTTTATTTTAATTGAAATGTTATATCTTAGCTTTATATCATTATTTCCCCCTGATTTTATTGCTTTCTGTTGATTGACTGGCCTTTTATTTCTCATTCATTCTCACCGAAGGAATTAGCAGTAAAAGTGGTTCAGATGTTTCATGTGGCTGAGCCAAAGCAGCTGCCCCATATCCTCTGTAGTCCTTCTATGAAGAATATTAACCCTCTTACTGCCATGAGCTATCTAAGGAAACTGGATACTTCTGAGTTTTCATCAATCTTAGTGACATTGACCAAGGCAGCAATGGCTCTGAAAATGGGAGATCTTGACATGTACAGAAATGAAGTGAAAAGCCATTCAGAGGTATGATGCCCTGCCTGGTATTAACAGCAGGCTGAAATAAGACCTGAGGTGTTTAGCTTTCTTCTGGCTTCTGTCTAGCTCATTTTTTCTTAGTCATAAAGGAAAATAGACTTAACATTATAAAGGAAGTGAGCTAGAGGGAATGCTTGAGCTTTGGTTCTGGCAAATAAAAAAGAATTATAAATGGCAGCAGTGGGTATCCAAAGACCTTTCAATTTAGGTACATGCAGAGCGTGGGAAATATATAGGCTTTTTCCGAGCTGACCATTGGCATGAAGGAATACCTTGCCCACTGAAATAGAGTGAAGTGTATTCAAGTACAGCAGGTGGGATATTAGCTGTGAGTCTTAGGAGTCCTGTGGTTGCAGAAATGGCCTGTGCCTGGGAAAATCACAAAGGACTATATGGAGAATTGGGCATTTGAATTATGTAACAAAGAAAAGGTAGCTTTCCCTTGAAAGAGAGGCCATTTGGGGGCATGAGCCAAAATGTTAATTATTAGGGGAAGAAATTGTGAGGCTGTTGAGCTATGTCCCAGGCCTACTCCCTTGCATATGTTATCTTATTTAATTTTTGAAACAATGCTATAAGTTAGATGCTGTTATACTTATTCTACAGGTAAGGGAACTAAGCCAAAGAAAGGTGAAATAACTTGTTCAAGATGACAGTGCCGGTGAGTGTAGAATTAGGATTTAAAGCAGGCAGTCTCTTTGCAGATCTGTGCTCCTACACTGTTGTTTTACTGCCTGATTAGAGGCAAACACTCACAGTATTACTTTGGTTTCTAAAACAAGAAAAGCAGGAGTGCTTTATCATAATGAGAAGAGCAAGTCAACATTGAGGTGTCCTTTGCTTTGAAGAGTAGAATTCTAGAAAGATGAATTTTCTGTCCATAATTTTGAAAAAACTTAAGGTATATTATTATTAAATCAAGTAAACTTAAATATAAAACTTTCTCCAAAAATAGGGCATCTTGATGCTTAATTAAATATTAATAACTTCTATGAAGATAGTTAACCAATATTCTTAAAGTAAGAACTGATCTTTATAGTTAAAGAGAAAATTGAGATCAAATTATTAATAGCTTAACCATGAATCTTGAATGCACTAGTATGTATTTATAAGATGAATGCAATGTACATTTTGTTCTAAATTTATTTTTTATCTTTAGATGAAATTAGTATGTGGCTTTATTCTTGAACCTCGGCTATTGATTCAACAGAAGAAGGGACAGATGGTTCCAACTGAGCTTGCAGTTCACTTGAAAGAGACCCAGCCTGGGTTGCTTGTGGCTTCAATCCTGGGGTTGCAGAAGAACAACAAAATTGGGATTGAAGAATCAGATTCCTTCTTTAAGGTTCGTCAATTTCCAAATGTTAATTGTTCTAGATAAAATTGGTAGTGGCCAGAGAGCAGAATAAGAGAAGTGAGTTTTTATTTGTTTATTGAAAAAAACAAACTTAGACATAACCAATTTATAAAAGAATATATGTAGAAGATTTTCATCCATGCAAGCTCAAACTTGTTTCCTGTTAAAATGTCTAAGTGTGCTGTGCCATGGACTAATGTTAACAATAGATTATGAAATGCGTGACCCACATGATGGCATGCTGTTCAGACCAGTTGTAACTCGATCAATACTATATTTATCTGTGATATGGGGGCTTGTTTTACACGTTCAAGGTGCTCTGTGGTAAGGATGGAGATATGATTCCTCAGCTCTTGGTAGACTTCTGGGAAGCTCAGCTGATTGCATGTCTCCCAGATGTGCTACTGCAGGAACTCTTTTTCAAGCTCACATCACAATACATCTGGAGATTATCGAAGAAGCAGCCCCCTGACACCATACCATTGCGAACATCAAAGGATCTGGTAAGATAATGGAATAATACATTGTACATTATAATAATGTACCTTCTTATTTTGAATGGATTTGAATTAAACCTAAGTTTTATCACCAGATATCTTTTTTAAAGCAGGAGTCAAAAGTACACTTCGAACTTGTCCGTGAGTGAAGTTGCCCTTTTAAATAATATTGTATTCTAAAGAGTGCCTGTACTGCCTCTGTGTTCCTGACTTGCAGGGGTACCTCAGTAGCTAACGTATGAGGGAAGGGGCTTTCCCAGAACATGTCTGTGCTTCCCAGGATGGCCATGATGTAGAACAGGAGAAAAGACATCTGCTGACCTCCCTTACATGTGAGGGACTGTGGAAAAAGATCCCATTATGTCCTGTCAGCCGCACATATAAGAGCTGTTCTGTAGCCCTCATGGCAGCCCTCACCACAGCTTTTACCTGTCCTGCTCCTTTCTCCTACCAGCTTCTCTACTTCTCATGAATGCCACAGCTAACTGGAAAAGACACAACTTTTTGAATAAGAGGGCTTTTAGGGGAATCATCTTGAGAACTTACGGGGAGATTTTGTCTCCCAAGGAAAGTAGTAGAAATAAAAAATTATTTCCAATATTATTAACTTTTTAAAAGTATAATTAGCTTAAAAGCACTATTGCTTTTTTTTTTTTTTGCTAGAAAGGGCCTCCTTGGAATATTTTAAAATGTAAAGTATTAAGAAATATTCAGTGCAGATTTGTTCAGTGAGAAGCAGAAAGACTGAAACTTACCCCAGGGGAATAGATTCTAAATGACTTCCCTTCTACTTCCCAGGAAGGTGTATACTTAACTCTGCAACACAGCTGAGGACTAGTGATTGCTTGTTCTATTTAGCATGGATGAAGAACATCTGTTTTGTTGTATTATGTTTATATTAATTTCTTTTACATTTTAGATAAACGCCTGTAGCCATTATGGCTTAATCTATCCATGGGTTAATGTCTTAATAACATCTGATTCTTTAGCTGACAAAAATTATACAGAAGATCTCTCCAAATTACAGGTAAAAGAAAATGCTTCTTTTTAATGAGTATAGATATTACAACTTAATGTAGGATATAAATTTGGTAAGACTTCAGATGTTGTGTTAATCTAGAATGTATAATTTTGAGGCAAAAATCCACAGGCATGCTCAGGTGCTCTTTTGCCTCTGCCTGAAACTGCTCACAGGAAGGCTGCTTTCGTTACCATAAATGAGTGAGCACTCAAGTCACATGACTATCTTGGCTCTTTTTCAGCATGTGCTTGAAAACACTTTGTGAAATGCATATGTGGCAAATGTTTAGCAGAGTTTTATTGCTATGATTTATGTTTTTTCAGTCTTCACTCATACATCCCCTCGCCCAGTCCAACCACTACTGGCTGTTTTGTAGGAAATAGTTCAAAGTAGCCAATTTATCTGGCTCCTGAAAGGATTAAAAAAAGAAAAAAGAAAGAAGTTTGATCAGAGAGTGTAGATCATCCTGCAGGAATTCTGACTGACAATGTTTTGACCAGAATGAGAAATAAAGTCCACATTTGACTTGGTGGACCAGGCTGGGCTAGATGTGG
The DNA here is from genome assembly GCA_004026665.1 of Murina feae. NCBI lineage: Eukaryota > Metazoa > Chordata > Mammalia > Chiroptera > Vespertilionidae > Murina > Murina feae. The sequence goes on along the minus strand of PVJC01005791.1, from coordinate 46,057 downwards.
GTATGATTTTGTTTAATATAGTTCAGTGGTCCAAGGATCAAATAGAACCCACAAATCTGTTTTTGTTTGGTCACCCAGTGTATCTACTAACATATAAAAATTAAGAATTCTGAATTTCACATTTCTCTTTAAAAATTCAGCATACCTGGGCCCTCATTGCCTAAGAACTGTGGGTTGGAGCCATCCAATGACTGGGCTGTCTTACCACTACAGTTTTTGGTCTAGACATTGATCCTGTGGTATCCTGTTTCCTTACACCCAGCTGCCTTTTGGCTTCCTTAGTTTTTTGAGTTTGCAACCCCTCATTATCCCTGGGAACAGGTATAAATGTAGTTATTGCTTATGAAAACCAAAATTGGGGATGGGGGTTGGGAGGGAAGCTCAGCAGGCAGTATTGCTTGGATAACCTCTGTGTTGTCTCCAGAAATGGAGCTACTTACATTCTGAAAAAATCACCAGAGAAGAGTCTTGTTGGTTCTCATGTTTAGTACCCTTATGATATAGAGGCTATTGAGCCTCAGGCTTGTTCATTCCACAGATATTCATTGAACATATACTGTAAATTTGTACAACATGAGACCAGGCAGGCAGAGCCTTGTTCTCTCAGAACATGTGCACTAATCACCGATTTAACATCATAATTGTAACAAGTACTATTAAATCTCACCTGATAAAGCATATTTGTAATCACTGTTTGAAAAAGTATAATATAGAGGTCTCTTAAAAAGGAGTCTTTGCTGTTAAAGGATAGAAATGTAGTCAGCCTAAACATCTCTTAGTCACTTTCCTAATTATATATCTTTCTAGATTATGTGTGGGTCAATTAGTCTTAGCTATTAAGAACAAAATAACTCTCAAGAAACAAGAAGATTGTATGTGGTTCTCACCTAGAGGAATGGGGAAGTTCAGGATCACCTGGAGAGGTTTCTCAAAATTGTATGACTCCCTCCACCCCCACCTACCACCACCACATAAATTTGATGTGTCTCTAGTCCTCAGTATACATTTGTGCAAAAATTAAAATAAAAACAATATAGAAATCACCTACATGTCAAAAAGCTGCTGTCGGAAATGACACAGTAAGTAGTAAATGCCCTGCCCTTTGCCAAAATTGTCATGGGCCCCTCCCCCACTTCCTGCTGAACATCTCACCTTTAGAGCAGCAGTTGATTGAGTAGGTAGAGGAGCCCCAGAAGTCTGGATTCCAGCCCTACAGAGCCGGCTGAGGGCAAGGGATCTAAAATCAGAGAAGGGAGTAAATGGTACCTGTGCTGGGGTGGAGAGGAGTCCACTTCCTATCCTGAAAGAACAATGGAGCAGTCTGCTAAGAAGCAGACAGCACTGAGAGTATTTTAAAGGGCAGTAGTAACCTTTGGACCATTTTTAAATTTAGTAATATATGCATTGTCTAGTGTATTTTACTTTTAAACTTCTTGATGATATGGATAAAACTAAGGAAAAGTTCATGAGAAATTATCTTGTACCAAGCTTTGACTAATTGCATTTTAACCATGCCTTGCTCCTTCCAATATAAAAATAATCTTTTATGTTGGGAGATCTATGAGTAGCAAGTTATCACCTTATTTTGTGTTGGCTATCTTACTATCAGGAAATTATTCAGAGGAAAGTGATTATTAAACTTGCAGGAAGGAAAGGAATGTACCTTATTCTCCTAGCCATTCTTTGGTAGAGATTGGAATAAAATAAGCACACTGACTATATAAATAGATAGTTCACATTCTATATCCTCCTGTGAGCCTGAGAAGCTGTAGCAAAAAGGATACAGGAAGAAGAAAATCAGTATATGATCTTCTATTCTTTATCCAGAAAAAAAGTGGTAGAATAAAAAATATTGCAGTTAAATAAAACAAAACAGTAGGACAGTTGGCCTTTGAGCATCATGGGTGTTGGGAGCATCAGCTGACCACTCAATGGAAAATTCATATGTTACTTGAGTCAGCCCTCAACACTGCCAGTTGACTCTTGAACAATGGGTTTGAACTGTGTGGGTAACTTGAAAAAATCTGCATATACGTGGACCCATATAGTTCAAATCCACATTAATAAGGGTCAACTGTATTTGTAGTTTAAATACTTAAAAGTAAAATATTGGTTATAGTTCTGAATACTGAAATAGTACGTGCTCTTTATTCAGCTTGTGGCAAATGGTGTTGATACAAATTATTAGTTTCTTAACAGTTGCGTTAGTTTTCTTAAATGTTAAATTTTATTTTGGTTATATGTGTAGTGCGTGCTTATTATAGAAACTTTGGAAAATACAGGAAAACTACACAAGTAGGCTTTGTCCTTCCATTCATTGAGCTGATCGCTGTCTCAAATTCTATGCTCTCCCAAAGGCATTTCTATGTGTATATGTACCTGTGAAGATTTTATGGAACTGATCGTGTTCTGACTATAATTTTGTATTAAGATGTTTTTACTCATCATTTTATCATGAGTATTTTGTCATTAAATGGCCTTCAAAAACAATTTTGGTGGCTATATAATACTGTCATACAGATGTGCCATAGTTTACTTATCCCTTTTTGTGTAACATTTAGGTTGCTCCTACTTTTTAATTTAGTATTATAAATATTCTTGTGGTGAACATCACTGGATATAAATCTTTGACCATGATGTTGATTATCTCTTAGGATAGAGTCCCTTAAAGCATTCCCATTAGTTTTAAAATGCAGTCTATGCAAAGCAAATAAAATCATGTTATTTTTTAAATGATTGCTTCCTATCAAATAGATTGTTATTCTTCAAACTAGAGGTGGTTAAATATTATTTAAACTTTAATTCACTTTAACTTAATGAGTATCATATATGTGTGCTCTAAAATTGCATTCTTTTTCTTAAAAATATTGTACTCTCATATGTTGTGCTCTAGATTTTGGGGTACCTCATTCCATAACCTTTCACTTTTCTGTTCATAGTCTCTTATATGTGGTCCTTCATTTGACATAGCTTCCATTGTTCCGTTCTTGGAGCCCCTCTCAGAAGACACTGTTGTTGGCCTCAGTGTCCAGGTTCTGTGCCGGACGCGTCTTAAAGAGTATGAGCAGTGCATAGACACACTGCTAGAGAGATGCCCAGAGGCGGTTGTTCCATATGCTAATCATGAACTGAAAGAAGAGAATCGGGTATGCTTTTCAGATCACATTTTTTAGATCAGTGATAATCAGATTTGATCATCTTGTTGCCTTATCTGCAAAATGGGGACAGATTAATGCCAATCTACATTCACAGGACTGTGCAGGTCAAATGAGCAGATATATTTAACATGCTTTGTGTTTTGAGTACTGTTAGGGGCTATTAAAATGTATAGTGATGGTATGTTATCTTCATTAAAAATCACTCATTTGAAGATGAAGTAGGCTATTGCTGAAGATTTGGGAAATGTAATGATAATGGGAAAATATTTTCTGGGATACATGATCTTTAGTTTAGAAATTAGAGATGTAGATATAGTCCTTTTTATTTTCTTCTTTCCTTCTTGCCACCTCAGACACAATCCAGACATGTCTATGTTTTTTTCGTGAAAATGGCTGTGTACTTATGACCAGTATACATACTGTTAGATTTTCACGCTACAAATCTGACTTCCATGTTATAGTTTAAACCAGAAGACTGGCTGCTGATATAACTTCTGTTATAACAAAGTTGCCACCTTAATCAAAATGATGCATTTTGGTCCAGTACTTTCCTGTATGATCTTCTCATTCTTTTTGGAAATCTTAATGTAAAATGCAGCAAACTTAAAATTTATTCATTTTTCCCTAAGATAGACTTTGTGGTGGAAAAAACTGCTGCCTGAACTTTGTCAGAGAATAAAATGTGGTGGAGAGAAATATCAACTCTACTTGTCATCATTAAAAGGTAAAATGATCATTTTTGCTTGATTATATATTTAATTGCATCTTAGCTTTAATTTCCATAATTTGTTAAAGCTCTGCTTTCTCTAGTGAGGCGAAGAGGTTCTTCTAATCTACTGGAGCTGGCTTTCAGCATTCACACTCGCCCATGTATTTGACATGCATTCATCTCTTCTAGCTACAGAGCTCACCCTTTCATTCAATCTTTTCAAACATAAGTTATCATAGCACCAGAAACTCACAACCTCAGGATTTCAAAAATTGGAATTTCATTAATACAATTACATTGTTATTAGTGCTTAATTTACTTCATGTAGGAAATTAAGATGGTTATCATTATTAATCATAATTATAAGCAAGAATTGAGGAATTGCAAGGTTCTCAAGAATTTAAAAGTGGTGTGTCTCTAAAATATGCAGTATTTTATAGCATTGGTAGTTATTTTTTAAATTTTTAAAATAATCCTTTGTAAATCTTGATAGATACATGGTTATCAAGTTCTTACTCTTGTGTTAATATCACCACTTTAATTGGTGGCCTGATGACAGAGAGTGTGGCTACAGTGATTTCAGAGTTGGAGTTGTGTTTTCCAGCAGAGCTCATTGTTTTTAAAGTGTTAGGCAGAACCAGCTTATTAGAAGGTGTTTTTCTGAAAATCTCCCTTCATGATTAAGGGGAGGTGACTATACACTAATGTTTTGTGTTGCCCATCTCCCTGATTGTTCTTTGGTTTTCAGAAAATGAAAGTGTCAGGTGTTTGATTGCCTGACTCACCTGCATCATATTTATCACAGAATTTTGAACTGATCATTTGTTAGTAGATCACTTTACAGTGCAGAGAGCCCCCATCTTCACACCTCAGGCACATCATTACCTTACTCAAAAGACTCTTTATCCTGTTTTAAATTTGTACTAGGGGCCCAGTGCACAAAAATTTGTGCACTGGGGGTGGGGTCCTTAGCCCGGCCTGTGCCCTCTCCCAGTCTGAGACTCTTCAGGGGATGCCCTCCTGCTGGTGTGCCTGGCCAACCTGGGTGAGGGGCTGATGGCTGTTTGCAGGCTGGCCAAACCTCCCCAGTGGGCACCCTCACCCCATGGGAGTGTGGCCAGCCTGGGTGAGGGCTGTTTTTAGGCTGCCCGCAGCTCCCATTGACCCAACATCCCAGTGAGGCTGCCTGGAATCAGGTTTCTGGGGTTTATTTATCTTCTATAATTGAAACTTTGTTACCTTGATCAGAGGCCTAGGCAGGCAATGGAAGCCTCCTGTTTGCTTCATCTCTGCGGCTTCTATAATTGAAACATTGTTGCTTGAACAGAGGCCCACTGGCCTAGTCAGGCAGTTGCAACGGAAGCCTCCTGTTTACTCTAGCTCCCTGGCTGCCGGCCTCCATCTTGGCTGGGTAAATTTGCATACAGCCGCTCTGATTGGCTGGGAGGCGTGACTTGGTTGGTGGGCGTGGCTTAGGTGTCTTGGAATGGTGGTCAATTTGCATATTACTCTTTTATTAGATTAGATTTTTCATTAATTAAAATTATTGGGGTAACATTGGTTAATAAAATTATAAAGGTTTCAGGTATACAATTTTATAATACATCATCTGTATATTATTGTGTTCACCACCCCAAGTCAAGCCTCCTTCTGTCACCATTTATCCCCCATACAACCTCTCAACCTCTTCTACTTACCCCCACTCCCTTTCCCTTTTGTAATCACCATACTATTGTCAGCTTCTATAAGGTTTTTAGGTTTTGTTTGTTTTTTACTTAATCCCTTCACCTTTTTCTCCCTACCTAAAACCTGTCTCCCCTCTGATAGCAGTTTGCTCTCTATCTATGAGTCTGTTTCTCTTCTGTTTGTTAGTTTATTTTGTCTATTAGATTTCACTTATATGATATATGTCTTTCAGTAATTAGCTTATTTCACTTAACATAATGTTCTCCAGGTCCATTGATGCTGTTGCTAAGGGTAAGATTTCCTTCAGTTTGTAGCCTCCTAGTATTCCATTGTGTAATTGTACCACAGTGTTTTTATCCACTCATCTACTGATGGACACTTGTGCTGCTTCAGAATCTTGGCTATTACACAGGGGTGCATGTGCATATATTCTTTCCATTTAGTGTTTAAGGTTTCTTTGGATATATTCCCAGAAGTGGATTCATCCTATCTAATAAAAGAGTAATATGAAAATTAGGCATCACTCTGTGACAAAGATGGCCGCTCCCATAGCCACAAGATGGCCTCCCCCATGTCCACAAGATGGCAGCGCCCATAGCCACAAGATAGCTGCCTCCGTGGACACAAGATGGAGGCACCCATAGCCACATTCTGTCTAATAAAAGAGTACTATGCAAATTAGGTGTCACTCCGTGACAAAGATGGTGGCCCTCATAGCCACAAGATGGCGGTGCCCAGTCTGGCTCAGCCTCACCACTGAAGTGGTCAGCCCTCTAAGCCAGGCAAGTGGTAGGGGAGGAAGGGGCTCAAGGGACAGAACAGGTGATCAGAGGGGGTTGGGGTCCCCTGCCCAGGCCAGAGACCTTTGCCAGAGGCCTCAGGCATGGGCAAGGGTGGAGCCGATCATCAGAGAGGCAGGGGCAGAGCCAGTGATTGGAGAGGTATGAGGGTGCCCTACCCAGACATAAGGCCTGGGCCAGAGGCCTTAGGTCTGGGCAGGGGCAAGGCCGGAGATCACAGGATCCTGGGCTCTGCAGAGCCAGCGATCAGAGGGACAGGGGCAGAGCCTGCGACCACAGGGTTCTGGGCACCGGTGGAGCTGGCAAAGCAGGGGTCTGGGAGTCCCCTGCCCAAGCTGCAGCCTTGGCCAGAGGCTGCCAGTAGAGGAAGGGCAGACCCAGCAATGGCAGGGGGCAGGATCAGAGCCGGTGATCGCAGAGGCCTGGGCTCTGTGAAGCTGGCTATCAGAGGAGTTTGGGGGTCCCCTTCCCAGGCCTGCGTCCTTGCCTAGAGGTTACAGGCCTGGGCAGGGGCGGAGCTGGTGATCAAAGTGAACTACAGAAGAAACACTTTTTCTTACCACTCATTGGCTAAACTCCCTGTATCCCATTGGTAATATTCTTAGTAACTTGGGTAATAAGAATCCCTAAAGGCGATGTAGGGTTTTTCCACCATACTCCTGGAGAAAAAAATGAAGGTCCACTGCTGGAGGGATAAGAAATGTCATATCCTGCTCTAGCTCAGTGCATAATGCCTCAGCCTGCTGACTGTAGGGTCTGGGTCCAATTCTGACCAAGGGCATGTACCTAGGTTGCAGGCTCCTCCCTGGCTGGGGCCCAGGTCAGGGCATATGTAGGAGGCAACCAATCAAAGTGTTCCTCTCACTTTGATGTTTCTCTCTGTTTTTCCCTTCTCTTCCACATTCTCTAAAAATCAGTGGAAACATATCCTCAGGTGAGGATAAAAGAAAAAAGAAAGAAATGTCATATTCTATGAAAGACACATCTTGAAAATGCCTAAAGAAAGTTGTTATTTCTTCATGGTGAAGGGACTGGAGTCTGTGTTGATGAAAACACCTTGGTGGCTGTGGTGACTGACTGGCAGTTGCTGCAGCAGCGGGGTGATGGGGCTGGTGGCTTCCCCCGATTAGCCTGGTCGCCTCCCACAAAGGGAGGGCAGAGACTGCAGCTTAGGCCTGCTCCCCAAGGGGAGCAGGGAGTGGGCCTAAGCCGTCACTAGAACATCCCCTGAGGGCTCCCAGTATGTGAGAGGGGGAAGGTCGGCTGAGGACCCCCCCCCCCCCATGCACGAATTTTGTGCACAAGACTCCTAGTTAGATTATAAGGCAGTTCCATTTTTAAAAATTAAATCTTTATTATTGAAAGTACTAGGGGCCCAGTGCACAAAAATTTGTGCACTTGGGAGGTCCCTCAGCCCAGCCTGTGCCCTCTCACAGTCTGGGACCCCTCTGGGGATGTGCACCTGCTGGCATGCCTGATCAGCCTGGGTGAGGGGCTGATGGCTGTTTGCAGACTGCCCACAGTCCCTTCAGGTTTTGGGTCCCTACTGAGGTATCTGGCCAGCCTGGGTGAGGGGTTGATGGCTGTTTGCAGGCTGCCCACAGTCCCTTCAAGTTTTGGGTCCCTACTGAAGTACCTGGCCAGCCTGGGTGAGGGGTTGTTGGCTGTTTGCAGGCTGCCCACAGTCCCTTCAGGTTTTGGGTCCCTACTGGGGTACCTGGCCAGCCTGGGTGAGGGGCTGATGGCTGTTTGCAGGCTGGCCACAGTCCCTTCAGGTTTTCGGTCCCTACTGGGGTACCTGGCCAGCCCGGGTGAGGGGCTGATGGCTGTTTGCAGGCTGGCCAAGCCCCCCAGTAACATCTCTCACCCCATTGGGTTGTGGCCAGCGTGGGTGACGGGTTCAGGGGCGCTTTCAGGCTGCCCACGGCTCCCATTGACCCAATGTCCCAGTAAGGCTGGCTGGAAGCATGTTTCTGGGGTTTGTTTATCTTCTATAATTGATGCACTGTTCCTTTAAGCTGAGGCCTAGTAATGAAACCTCCTCTCTGCTTCAGCTCACGGCTTCTATAATGAGACAATGTTACTCTTAGTAGTCAGTCCAGGCCTGCTGTTTCCTTCAGCTCCTGAGGATTCTGTGATTGATAGTTTGTTGCAAACATGTTTTGCCTTGAGCCAGGATAAGCGGAGCGGCCACAGTTTCAGTTTCAGTCCTGCTGCAATGGAAGCTGCTGTTTACTCAGGTCCATGAGTGGCGGCCTCCATGTTGGCTGGGTTAATTTGCATACAGTCACTCTGATTGGCTGGTGGGTGTGGCTTAGGCATCCCAAAGAAACAGTTAATTTTAATATTATGCTTTTATTAGTTAGGATTACATATTATCCCCTTTGTCCCCCATTGATTCCTTCTCGCCCACCCTCATCCTCCACTTCAGGTCTTCACTGTGTCCATGCGTTATGCATATAAGTTCTTCGTTTGATCTCTTCCCCCTTCTAGGATTCTGCAGTCTGTCCCATGCTTCTAGGTCTCTGGATCTATTTTATTCATCAGTTTATTTGAGCTCATGTGATACTTGTCTTTCTCTGACTCCTTATTTCACTTAGTATAATGCTCTCCAGACCCCTCAATGCTCTTTTTCTTTTTTAGTTAGGCCTGTAGTGCCTTTCAGGACTGCTTTTGCTGTGTCCCAGAGATTTGGGGTTGTTGTGTGTTTACTTTGGTTTATTTCCAGGAATTTTTTTATTTCTCTCTTAATCTCATTGGTAACCCATTCATTGGTTAATAACATACTATTTAGCCTCCATGTGTTTGAATGTTTTTTAGTATTTTTTACTGTAGTTGATTTCTAATTTCATTTTCATTGTGATCTGAAAAGATGCTTGATATTATTTCAATCTTCTTGAACTTGTAGAGACTTGCTTTATGTCCTAACATGTGATCTATCTTTGTGAATGACCATGTACACTTGAGAAGAATGTATATTGTGCAGCTTTGGGGTGAAATGTTCTACAAATGTCAGTCAAATCCATCTGATCCAGTGTGTTATTTAGAGTCACTGTTTCCTTGTTAATATTTGTCTAGAAGATCTATCCGGTGAGGTCAGCAGCGTGTTAAAGTCCCCAACTATGACTGTTTTGCTATCAATTTCTCTATTAAAGTCCTCTAGAAGTTTTTGTTTTGTTTTGTTTTTAATATATTTAGGTGCCCCTATATTGGGTGAATATATGTTTGCCTGGTTTATACTCTCTTGTTGAATCGATCCCTCTTAGTATTATGTAGTGACCTTTGTTGTATCTTGTGATGGCCTTCATTTTGAAGTCTCTTTTGTCAGATTTGAGTATTACTACCCCCAGCTTTTTTGTGTTTCCATTTGCACGGGAAAAAATTTCCCATCCTTTCCCTCTCATCCTGTGTGAGTCTTTTGTTCTAAGTGGGTCTCCTGTAGACAGCATATAGTTGGGTCATGATTTTGTATTCATTCAGCTACCCTATGTCTTTTTTTTTTTTTTTAATATATGTTATTGGTTTTTTTACAGAGAAGAAGGGATAGAGAGTTAGAAACATCGATGAGAGAGAAATGTCGATCAGCTGCCTCCTGCACACCTCCTACTGCGGATGTGGCCGCAACCAAGGTACATGCCCTTGACTGGAATCGAACCTGGAACCTTTCAGTCTGCAGACCGACGCTCTATCCACTGAGCCAAACTGGTTAGGGCTACCCTATGTCTTTTGATTGGAGTATTTAATCCATGTATGTTTAAGGTTATTATTATTATTTTTAATATATTTTATTGATTTTTTACAGAGAGGAAGGGAGAGGGATAGAGAGTTAGAAACATCGATGAAAGAGAAACATCGATCTGCCGCCTCCTGCACACCCCACACTGGGGATGTGCCCACAACCAAGGCACATGCCCTTGACCGGAATCGAACCTGGGACCTTTCAGTCCGCAAGCCGATGCTCTATCCACTGAGCCAAACTGGTCAGGGCTTAAGGTTATTATTGACTAGAGGCCCTGTGCATGAAATTCATGCACTGGAGGGAGGGTGTCTCTCAGCCCAGCCTGTATCCTCTCCAATCTGGGACCCCTTGGGGGTTGTCTGGCTCATAATCCAGGAATGCTGGCTCCTAACCACTTGCCTGCTTGCCAGCCTGATCACCCCCTAAACACTTCTACCTACCAGCCTGATTGACATCTAACTGCTCCCCTGCTGGCCTGATTGCCCCCACCTGCCCTTTCCTGCCAGCCCGATTGACCCCAGTTGCCCTCCCCAGCCAGCCTGTTCGCTTCCAACTTCCCTCCCCTGCCAGCCTGGTCGCCCCCAACTGCCCTCCTCTGCAGGCCTGGTCCTTCCCAACTGCCTTCCCCTGTGGCCTGATGGCCCCCAACTGCCCTTCTCTGCCAACCTGGTCACCCCAACTGCCCTCACCTGCAGGCCTGGTCATCCCCAACTGCCTTCCCCTGCCAGGCATCTTGTGACAATGTGGGGTTGGCCATCTTGTGATGACATGGGGATGGTTATCTTGTGGCGGCCATTTTGTGGGGGATGCCATCTTGTGATGTGGGGGTGGCCATCTTATGGTAGCCATCTTGTGATAACAGGACGGCCATCTTATGATGTAGGGGTGGCCATCTTGTGATGACGTGAGGGCATGAGGGTCAATTTGCATATTACTTCTTTATTATGTAGGATAGGTACTTTTTTATTGCCATTTTAATTCTGTATGTCTGTTTCTCTTTATATTTCTTCTACTCATTACCACAGACCCCTTAGCGTTTCTTGAAATGCTGGTTTGGTGGTGATAAACCCCTTTGTCCAGGAACCTCTTTATTTCACCATCTATTTTGAATGATAGGCTTGCTGGATATAGTACTCTTGGTTTCAGGTCCTTTCTTTTTATTACCTTGAATACTTCATGCCATTCACTCTGGCCTGTAGAATTTCTGATGAGAAATCAGCTGACAGCCTTATGGGAGCTCCTTTGTATGTAACAAATTGCTCTTCTCTTGCTGCCTTTAAGATTTTTTGTCTTTAATTTTTGGCATATTAATTATGATGTGTCTAGGCATGAGCTTGTTTGGGTTTTTCTTGCTTGATACTCTCTGTGCCTCCTGGACTTGTGTGACTGTTTCCTTCACTTGGTTAGGGAAGTTTTCTGCCATTATTTCTTCAAATATGTTCTCAATCCCCTGCTCACTTTCTTCTCCTTCTGGCACTCCTATTCTGTGAATACTGGAGGTCTGGTGCATGAAGTTCATGCAGTGTGGGGGGGTTGGCCTGTCCCTTAGTCCAGCCTGCACCCTCTCCACTCTGGGACCCCTCGGGGATGTCTGACTGACTAAACCAGCAGTCAGACATCCCTCTCACAATCCAGGACTGCTGGCTTCGAACTGCTCGCTTGCCTGCCTGCCTAATTGCTCCTAACCACTCCCGTGCCAGCCTGATCGACACTTAACTGCTCCCCTGCTGGCCTGATCACCCTCAACTACCTTTCTCTGCCAGCCTGGTCCCCCCCAACTGCCTTCCCCTGCAGGCCTGGGTCCTCCCCTGCAGGCCTGGGTCCCCCCCAACTGCCCTCCCCTGCAGGCCTGGGTCCTTCCCAACTGCCCACCCCTGCAGACCAAGGTCCCTCCCAACTGCCCTCCCCAGCAGGCCATCTTGTGGTGGCCATCTTTGACCACATGGGGGAAGCCATCTTGTGATGGTCAATTTGCATATTACTCTTTTATTAGATAGGATTATTTTGCTTCATGTAGTCTCATAGGTCCCTTAAGCTGTCCTCCTGTGTTTTAATTCTCTGTGTTTTTGGTTCTCTGATTGAGTGATATTTTTCTGCCCTATCTTCTAATTCACTGATACAGTTCTTAGCTTCCCTTAATCTGCTGTGTATTCCATCCAGTCTGTTCTTTACTAGCGCTATGTCGTTCTTTATTTGCTACTGCTCTTTTTTCATAGTTACTATATCTTTTCTCATGCTGTAGAGCTTCTTTGCCATCATTATGCTGAACTCCATATCAGATAAATTTCTTATCCATTTTGTTTACCTCTTCTTCTGGAGAATTCTCTCGTTCTTTTATTTCGGGATTTTTTTTGTCTTCCCATTTTGTCTGACTGGGTTTGTGTTTATGTATTAGGTAGATCTGCTATGACCCAATCTCTATTGCAGGACAGTGTCAGATACTGTTTCTGACTAGCCCTGAGTACCCTGTTTGGAGCTATCACCAATCCACCTCTCTGGCTCCCTCTGCTGGGGCTGGTTGCCTTTGGAAAGGACCAAGATGTGCACCAGGGTTTGTTTTTCCTAGCCCAGGGCCAGAAGGAGGTCAGAAACTCAGCCTCCAGAGATCCACCTCTGCCTGCAGTCCAATTTACACTCAGTTTTGCATCGACTCAGACCATCAACTACTGGGTGAGGCAACTGCCTTCCCTTCAAGCAAAAACCACCTGGATATCAAAGTTTGTAGAGAAAGATTTTCTCTGTGGGCAGCTGTATTACACTGAAAAGTGACCGGGATCAGAGCCTGGAGAATTGGAGCTGAGTTCCAGGTCTGCTACTTGCTGAGTGACCTGAAGCAAGCCAAGTTTTTAATATCCTGGGACTAATGAGAATTTCAGGGGTAACTCTAGAGTAATTGTTAGGCAAAATTGCAAGATGGTAATGGAGATGGAGGTCAGATACTTATACTAGTATATGCTTAGGAGCTTGGATTTCATATCTCTAATGCAGTCTTTCTCAACCTTGGTACTATTGACATTTTGGACTGAATAGTGAATAGTGTGTGTGTGTGTGTGTGTGTGTGTGTGTGTCCTGTACATTTTAGGATGTTGAGCAAGCAGCATCCCTGGTCTCTACCCACTAAATACCAATAGCACTGTCCCAGTTAAAGCAAATAAAAATTTCTACAAACATTATCAGGTGTTGCATGGGGGGCAAAATCATACTGGTTGAGAACCTTTGCATTAATGCAGAGCTATTGAACCTGGGCTTAGTAGTTGGCTTGTTTGTCTCAAGGCAATTGTTTTTCTGATAATGAACTGTGTTTATTGTCACAAATTCTCATACTCTAGTATATTCTAAAAATAAAGTTTAAAAAGTCATTTAAAATCCCACCAGGCAGAAATGACTTTTTTTCTTTTAGCATTTGATAAATATTTTCTCAGCATGCTAGAAGATTTAAGGTACTCTTAAGGATTTGAGGTCTTGACCTTGTTCTTGAAGTTATAACCTGTTAGCCTCTCACTAGTTGGCAACAGAGAATTGGGTAGGGGCAAGACTTTTTGTTTGTAGGCTTTATAATCACTGTGCACTGTTCCCCAACTCAGTATTTTTGTGTGTAGTATACTTCTTATAGGTACCACATTTAAGCTAAATAAACTGGTTTGGTAGGAAAGCATTGGTAATTCATGTTTTTCACGTAGGTTTTACAAACTAGTTAGTAGTTATTATTAAGGTTCTATTATATATCAGATGTGAATCACTGTATCTGAATTCTCAAAGGCTTCTTCTAGAAGCTAGCAAATGGTAGCACTACATTATAGATAAGGAAATTAGTACTCAGGAGGTTCAGTGACTTTCTTAAAGTCATCCAGAGAGTAGGTAGAAGAGTCTGATCCCTGCCCAAGTCTGTCTGATTCCAGAGCTAGGGTTCTTTTCCATACATTGCTGCTGCTACATTCATTAACTTTTAGCAGCAAGCACTTGTTAGTCCTTTATGTAAAGGACGATTAGGTTGCTGAATATTGGGCAGATAACTTTGAATGAATGCACACACACATGACTAGATTTACTTCAGTCACTTGGCAAATAGAGTAAGTGGTGGACATGTGAAGATCACCCAGGGAGTAGCACTGAAGTATGTTTATTGCGGAACATTGTTCTTAGGTGTCACCTCTTCTTCTCCCAGCTGAAGGCAGCATGTATTCATTTATAAGCAGTGGAATCATAAAATTGCATAGTTATCTTTACAAAAATGTTTGCTAAATTCTTAATATTTGTAATGTTAACAAAAGCGTATTACTTTTCAGTTTAGAAAAAAGGATAAATGATTATAAAAACAGTTTATGCTTATTAATAACATGAAAATTTTAGCGAGGAACTAATTTAGGAAAATGTTACCCAACAATTAATAGTATTTCTTGTCCTGGCAAATAATGTTTATAAATTAGCTTTTAAAACAGTATTCTAATGATTGTGTTTTTTTTAGAAGATAATAGAAATTTATTGAAAAATATTGTAATAATTTCTCTGAATCAAATGAAATAGTAAATCCAAGTTGCATGGGTTTAATTTAATAAAAGAGTAATATGCTAATTGTGTCACTCCACTACATCCCAAGCCATGCCCAGCCAGTCAGAGGGAGTATATGCCAGCTGGCAGCCACAGAGCTAGAGCAAACAGGAGGCTTTGTTGCCCTGGTGATGGAGGAAGCTGCCTGCCTAGGCTGGCTGTGGCCTCTGCTCCAGGCAACAAAGTTTCAATTATAGAAGATAAATAAACCCCAGATACGTGCTTCTAGTCAGCCTCACTGGGAGTTTGGGTGGCTGGGGGCTGTGACCAGCCTGCAAACAGCCATCAGTTCCTCACCCAGGATGGCCCCACCCTCATGGGATGAGGGTTCCTGCTGGGGGCAGTGGCCAGCCTGCAAACAGCCATCAGCCCCTCACCCAGGATGGCCCCACCCACATGGGGTGAGAGTTCCTGCTGGGGGGCTTGGCTAGCCTGAAAACGATCCTTAGCCTCTCACCCAGGCTGGCCAGGAATCCCAGCAGGGACCCTAACCCTGAAGGGGCTGTGGCCAGCCTGCAAACAGCCATCAGCCCCTCACCCAGGCTGGCCAGGCACCCCAGCAGGACCTCCCTCCCTGAAGTGGGTGTGGCCAGTTTGTAAACGACCCTCAGCCCCTCACCTAGGCTGGCCAGGAACTCCAGTGGGATCCTCACCCTGATCCGGGACACCCTTCAGGGCAAACCAGCCAGCCCCCACCCATGCACCAGGCCTCTATCCTATATAATAAAAGGGTAATATATGGACCCTAATAGCAGAATGACTGGGAATGACTGGTCACTATGACACATATTGACCACTAGGGGCAGATGCTCAATACAGGAGCTGCCCCTGGTGGTCCGTGCACTCGCACAGGGGGAGCTCTGCTCAGCTACAAGGCAGGCTGAAGGCTGCCAGTACAGCGGTGGTGGTGGGAGCCTCTCCTGCCTCCTCAGCAGAGCTAAGGATGTCTGACTGAAGCTTAGGCCTGCTCCCTGCTGGCAAGTGGACATCCCCTGAGTTCTGCCAGAGGGATGTCTGACTGCCAGTTTAGGTCCAATTCTCTGCGGAGTGGGCCTAAGCCAGCAGGTGGGCATCCGCCTAGGGGTCCCAGACTGCGAGAGGGCACAGGCCAGGCTGAGAGAAACCGCTGTGTGCACAAATATTTGTGCACCGGGCCTCTAGTATATAATAATAAACTTCAAAGGATTCTTGAAAGAGTAAATAAGTTGTTAAACCATAAGATATTTTTTACTTCATAATTATAATATTTTTTTACCTGAACTAACTTCTGGTTTATTAAGTGATAAGAGAATTGGATAAAGCCATTTTGTTCTAACTCAGATATTTTTTCCTGCAAACAGAAACACTGTCAGTTATTGCTGTGGAACTAGAACTAAGGGACTTCTTGAATGTCCTTCCAGAAGATGGCACTGCAGCATTTTTCTTGCCATATCTTCTTTATTGCAGCCGAAAGAAATCATTGACTTGAAGGTATCATTTGGAAATCAGCATAATAGCATGTGAGACTGAATTTTTAAAAAAATTGAATGCCAAGTAAAAATATAAATAAAGGATTTTCATATTGAATATGTGCATATATTGCAAATGCTTTTATGTTGCTTACCTTACTATGGTATTTCATAATTTATTACCTGCATCCATTTAGATTCCATCTCAAATCTAAAAACTACAAGGTATAAGAAGTTCCTCAAAGAAGCCATATATTTTTAGAAGTAGAGATTGACTTTATTTCAAGGAACATCAGTTTACTGTTGTCAGAGATATGACAATCTTTTTCATCCCAGGACTACAAAGAACCATTTTGCAAGTATGTGTGAAAGAATGTCACTCCATGAGGTCCAAAATTCAGTCTCCTTGATTTTTCTAGTTTTTCTATTGGGTCCCTTTTAAAAACAATTTTCTTTGAGCAAGATGTTAATATTTACCCACAGTAAAAGATTTCAAACTTTATTATTTTGTTACTTTTAAAACCCACTGCTATCTTTCTTTTTGAATCAAATGAAGTAGAATTTTACAAATTAACTTTCTTGTCTGGCTGTTACCATGATATATATGCTGAATAAATGCTTTTTAGCCAAAACCTTTTTAGCTAGAGTGTATGTGAAAATAAAGGAACACATAATGATATTCACAACTGTGTCATCTTTTTTAACTCATCTCAAACAATTTTGAGTACCAAGTTCAGTTCATTGATAGTGTGCTTTGACTTTGGTTAAGGCTGGGCACAGTGCTACTCACCAGACATCTGCCTCAACCATATTTTGAAAGTTTTCTGAGAATTTAATCTATACAGTTCTTAGCTCTGCCTTTTTTCAGTTTCAGATTCATATCCTTTGACCATTCTTCAAGGGTTCATCTTTCTATTTTATTTTAAATACTCATTTAACTTTTACTTTTAATGTAATTTTATCTTATTATATGTTTATTACTTTATATTTTATTTTTAATTATACTTCCCTGTACCCCTATGTCTACTGGTTCCTTAGGAATGATATCAGCAGCACATTAGATGGCTTGATGGGGAATCCAAAGATTGGAAATATATTAATGAATCTTAATAGTAATCCTTTGAGGACTATCCAAGGACAATATCTGGTCATAGATTTTTTTTTTTAAATACAGCCTTACATAGCCCCAGTGATGGTGACACAAAGTGTGTTAGAGTCAGCCATGTGTAATAGTCTGTTGAGCTTTTCGTGTGAAACAGTGTAACACAGTTTCCCCACAAATGCACAGAAGTGTATGTTTTCAGTCTTCTTTTAATGTTTATAGACATTCCTAAGTAAACATTCTATTCAACACTTTCACATACATTATAATGAATTGGTGGTGGTTGTTTTTTCTTTTCACTTAACACCAATTTATTTCTTTCAGCCAGACTTGGTCTCTATAGAAAAAGAAATTTTAAGACAATTATCAAAAATAGTATATATCATATGATTTAAAAATGTACATGGTGCTTTAAGTATATTCTAATTTTTTAATATTAGTTATTTTGTTTTAATTATTCTAGATTCATTTATATGTTTCTGCTAGTTCTATGTTTAAAAACACATCTTTCATTCCAGTACTACTTTGTTTTAAAAAAAATTACTGCCCTTCCTCTTCTCCCCCAAGATCCTTATCATATTTAAGAGGGAATATGCTAATTGAGCCTCATGCCCTTGCAAAGATGAGCACCAATAAGGAGGGAATATGCTGACTGTTCCGCCCTAAAAGATGGCGGCGCCCACAGCCACAAGATGGTGGCACCCAGTCCCCTCAGCCCTGTAGGGGTAGCAGGTGCGCAGCAAGGCCCCAGCTGCTCCATACACCTGCCTTCGGAGTCCCCCAGTCCCCTAAGCCCTCCAGCTGCCCAGGGCCTGCCCAAGGTGCAGGCAAGCCTCAGATGTTAGCTGCCCAGACACCCAGGGCTGCCCGAGGCGCAGGTAACCAGGGCCGGCTGAGGCTTGCGCTGCCGGCAGTGGCAACACCAGAGGTGTGATGGGGCTTCACCTTCCCCTGATCACCGGGTTGCCTCCCACCCCTGAGGGCTTCTGGACTCTGAGAGGGGGCTGGCCGGGCTGAAGGAACCCCCACCAGTGCATGAATTTTCATGCCCTGGACCTCTAGTTAATTATAAAGGGAAAATAGTAACTTTACAATGAGAAACCTGGCTGATACTACCTTAATTAAACACTCAAATATAACCCAGTAAGGGAACAAATCAACATCTCCTGCTCCTTGACATGTGTACTGAGAGAAACAATATCACTTCTGTGAGAGTCTGGCCAAGAAATGCCTAATCTGAATCTAATCATGAAGAAACATTAGGCAAACCCACAATGAAGGACATGCTACAAAGGGGTGGACTTGCATTCTTTAAAAATGTCCCAGTGGCAAAAGAGAAAGACTGTTTCAGACTGAGGGTGACTGAGGATGTGCTAGCTGGATGCAACACATGAACAGGGTTGTCATTTTCTAGGAAGAATATGAATAGAACAGTTGGGGAAACTGGAATAGGGTCTGTAGCTTGGGATCACTTTTGAGTTCCTGATTTTGATAGGTATGCTGTATTTATGTGTGAGAATATACTTGTTTTGAGGAACATGAGTGTATCCTATATAATAATCCTATATAATAAAAGCCTAATATGCAAATCAACCAAACCATGGAACGACTGGTTGCTATGATGCTCACTGACCACCAGGGGGCAGATGTCCAACACAGGAGCTGTCCCAAGCCTGCAGGCCCCAGGCCAGCCAAGGCAGGTGCCAGCAGGGGCCTCCTGATCACCCCGCCGGGTGCCTCACAGATCAGTCCTGATTGCTGGCCAGGCCTAGAGACCCTACCCATGCATGAATTTCTTACACCTGGCTTCTAGTATATTTATAATGTATATATAATGTGGATATGGGGAGAGATAGGGAGCTCAGAGAGAGAATAAAAGAGCAGATGTGGCTGTGCAAAAGAGCAACATTTTGTGGAAAATAGTAATATCTGGATTAACTGGGTGAAGGGTGTATAGGATTTTTTTTTTCTTTTGTACTGCTCTTGCAGTTTTTCTGTAAGTCTGACGTTATGTCCAAATGAGTTTTTAAAATTTATTTTCATTAAGTTAATATGGGGTTAGATATTTACCAAGCAGAGTATTCTATTAGATTTGTTTGCTTAGGAGAAATACAGACTATACAGCCCTGACCTATAAGGAACTTAAAGCTAAGCAAACTTTTTTTTTAGAGGCTACTCCAAAATGTCACAGTATAAAAAAAGTACCCTTTTTTATATTTGTCATAGGAAGTCTTTATTATGCTTCCTCTGGTTGAGGAAATGAAGCATTACGTTAAGTATGACAGGACATCCATAATTTTTTTCTAAATTTTTTGTGGGGGTGGGGAAGAAATTGTGTTTCTCCTGGTACATAATACTGAATGATTTCAAGCTAACCTCCAGTGCTCTCTGTGTGTCATGGTGGGAAAAACTTATCTGAGATTCAGAATTAATGTAGACTTGCCCAAAGTTTTATCAAACTTCTATTTAAAGATAATTCAGGCTGATAATGTGGCTCCCCACTTTTCTGTATATAGTTTAAACTATCTTTTTTTTTATTCATTACTGCTTCTTTCAGTCCCATACAATATCTTTCTCTTTGTAAGTGCCAAATTTCTCTTTAATTTTTTTCCAACATGTGTTTTTCCTTCACATTTTTCATTTGTTCTACAATTTTCTCTATGGCTTTTTTTTTTTTTTAACTTCCCTACTTTATTTATATTGATTTTTAGAGAGAGGAGATGAAGAGAGAAATATTAATGTGAGAGTGGAACATCAATTGTCTGTCTTTTACATGCTCTCCACCGAGGATCAAGCCCACAACTCCGGACATGTGCCCTGGCTAGGAATTGAACCAGCAAGCTTTTGGTGCACAGGATGGTGCCCAATCAACTGAGGCACATCAGCCAGGGCTTCTCTATGGCTTTTAAAAAAAGTGTGTGTGTGTGTGTGTGTGTGTGTGTATTGATTTCAGAGAGGAAGTGGAAGAGAGAGAGAGAGATAGAAACATCAATGATAGAAACGTTCATTGACTGGCTGCTTCCTGCACAACCTCTACTGGGGATCGAATTTGCCCCTGACTGGAATTGAACCTGGGACCCTTCAGTCCACAGGCCGATGCACTATTCATGGAGCCAAACTGGCTAGGGCATCTCTATGGCTTTTTAAGGCAATCTCCCCTTTCTTAACCAAGCAAGCAGTCGTCTCCTCTTCTCCTCCAGACTCACTATGCAGGGGAACCTCCTTGTCTGTTGGGGTTGCATATAGCAGCATCCTCTATGTGCCAGCCATTTGCACACATGTATTTCCTACCTAACTGTTCTGTTGCTCTTGGTTATTTTTCTGAATAAGAACCATCCTTTTGTATGGTAAGCGTGTATGCTAATGTTCTTTAGAGTCTAAAGTTTTCTTTTTCTCTTTGATCCGTCATCCTGCTCATCAGTTGCTGGTAAGAAGCCCAGCGGTTTGTTTGCCTGTGTAAGTCTTGGGTGTTCTGGTGCTCAGTATGCTCTTTGTGATGGAAGCAGTTTTTCATGGTGCAAGGTGTTTATGTAAGACCCAGGAGAAATTAAAACTTTTCATTTGCATTGATGTTTGGTCTTTCAGTGATTTTTAATATTTGAAATATATTTACTTCTATATTTATTCCATTTTTATGTTCCCTTTATGACTATATTTAGGAAACACAAAGAGTTATTTTCTCTACATAAATTCCCTCTGTAGGATTTGCCTTTGCCAATTCCCACAATTCTGTACTCAGAAGACCCAGGAAAGAGCAGAGCCCACAGCCACAAAGCAGGAATTTTACTTTTCATGTAACACAGTGTATTAGTGTTTATCCACAAAAGAGCTGTTTGTTTTCCTGTGAGTGGATGCTTGTGCGTCTTATGGAGGAGGGAGCATTCCTGCTGGGCTGGAGGAGTGGGAAATTTATATTCTGTTTTCTCCTAGGATCTTTGCTGTGATCTGCATGTTTCTGTCACCCCCACCGCCCCTACGACCCAAAATTGTTATATATTGAAAACCTAATGTCCAAGATGATGGTGTTAGGAGGTAGGTCTTTGGGAATTGATTAGGTCATGAGAGCAGAGCCCTTGTGAATGGGATTTGTAGACTCCAGAGAGCTAGTTTGACCTTTCTGCCATGTGAAGATATAGCAAGAAGTCTGCAACCCGAAAAAGAACCCTCACCTGATAATGCTGACACCCTGACCCCAGACTAATAGCCTTCAGAACTACGAAAATAAATTTATGTTCTTTGTAAGCTACCCAGTTTTGTTTATTATAGCAGCCAAATGGATTAAGACAATCTTTCACAAACAGTAATCAAGAAACCCATACCTGGGCAGTGTGGTTCAAAGGTTGAGCATCAACCTATGAACCAGGAGGTCATGGTTCAATTCCAAGTCAGGGCCTGTGCCTGGATTTTTGGCTAGATCCCCAGTAGGTGCTGTGCAGGAGGCAACCAACCAATGATTCTCTCTCATCATTGATGTTTCTTTCTCCCTATCTGAAATCAATAAAAATATATTAAAAATATATTTTTTAAAAAGAACAAATACACCCTGCTATCCAGAACCAAGAAAGACACTGTTCTGCCTGATTGCATAGTTCAAATTATATTGATAATTTGGGAATTTTTTTTTTTTTTTTTTGCAGGTGGAGGGTGGGTGCAATGTTTGTGTACTAGGTACCATCTAGAAAAAAAGTAACTTTTAAGAAAGAAATTAAATGTGTGATCCATGATCAGTTTCTTTATAGATGATATGACTGCTCACTTATATCCATTATAATTACATTGCATCTAATTGGTGTCATTTGGAGTAGCTTAAGGAGTAGTGGTGCTATTTTCAGAAAAGCAGTATCTCATACCATTTAGCAGTAAAAAAACCCCCAAAAAACCAAAAACAAAAAACCTGTTCAAAGGTAGAGGAGAAAAAAAAGAACAGCAAATTCACGAATGCTTCCTATCAGGAGGACGTATTTTGGCAAAGTAGTGCATCTTAATTATATTTGTGAGTATATGACTTCTGGGCTCACTAACATGATATTCACCTTTATTTGGTAGAACGGTGTAAGTAGTTTCCATTCCAGCATGGATGTGGTCAGTCACATGGCAGTGGAGTAACCAGATTCCAGGTGTTCTTGGGACCATTTCTAGGGTTTGGTATGTCCCAGGGAAAATGTCAAAGACATCAGAACTATAAACGCCCCTGTGCTTAATTAGAAAAATGACAACATTTATATGAAGTTTATTATATGTGAGAATTCATTCAAATGTTTCATTGAAGCTCAGAGATATTAGACAAAAGGATTTTTTTAAAGCCCCTGTATATTTCTGTGTTTAATACAAACAGTAGGATATGTGGTCCTTGGATTTCTGCTAAAGCCTTGGCACTATGGCCTTCAGGTGAGTGTGGCAGAAAGATGCTGCTACCTCTTACACTTTGACAATGTTTTGCTTTTTATTGGAGCACTTGTGTTACACAAGGGGAAATTCCTACCCTCTCTGCTAACACTTCTGTTCAAATGCCCTACCCAGGGATATATGAGCAGAACTCCATGGAAGTCCAGCAAAAACTGCAAATCCCAAGAGGAGTCCCAGATGTAACAAAGACTGGTAATGGCAATTGAAACTGCTGTGTGCCACACTCTTAGAAAATAATTATCTCTTGAAACTTTCAATTTTCCATAAGTCTCTCTGAGGAAATATTTTCTTCATTTGTATTAAAATATTCTCAAATTCAGCAAGGAGAATGACCATGGCTGGCTCTTACCTTGTATCGGAAGCTGTGGCCATGAAAATGCACAGAGTGCAAGTCTATCTCATTGCCCATTCCCATCAAGAACCAGTTGACTTCATCTCCTGCATGCATTGTGAGGCCTTGCAGGTTCCCAAACATTCTCCCATTAATAGCTGTGGAAGCACAGGATTTTTATGTTACCTTTCAGGATATTTTAAACCAAGAACTATTTCATAAAAAATATGATTGTGAGGTCAATGAATGGGATCTTTTCTGAGGTACTAGAAGTTATTTCATGATAGATGAGGGAAATGAGTACTTTAAGGTCAATAACGTCACACTGCTATCTAGTCACTTAGCATCAAAAGCCTAAGACTGATTTGAGTTTATTTAAAAGGGAATGAGACTTTGGAATGAGGAGAGAAGTAAATAGATGATTTTGCTTTGAATAGAATTCTGCCTCATTTACAAAGTGAGACAGATGTGGTTCATTTCAAAATGAATGGTCTCCAAAATAATTATATTTGAAAGGAAAGGGTTTTAGAATAATGTATCATACCATGCATTTTATTGCTTTCTATGAATTCATCATTGTCTTTCTTTACTTTCTCAGGGTGATCAGAGTATGTTTTAATGTTGTCATCTAAGTACCAAGATTCATTCTCATCAAAAACTAAAAACAGAAGTGAAAATTCCAGTTTCTTTCTGGGATTGAATACTTTCAGGTAATGTCTCCGACAAACAATCAGTGGGCCAATCAATCCACTATAGAGATCCTGAAAAGAGCAAAAACTTTAGTCATCCTTGTGATATAGGTCAGGATTTGTTTGTTTGTTAATCCTCACCCTGAGGTGTTTTTTTTTTTTGTTGTTTTTTTTTTCATTGATTTTTAGAGAAAGTGGAAGGGAGGAGGAGAAAGAGAAAAAGAAACATCAATTTGAGGTGACACATCGATTGGTTGCCTCCTGCACATGCCTCACTGGAGCTGGGGCGTGAACCTGCAACCCAGCTACATGCCTTTGGGAATGAACCCGAGAGCCTTCAGTGCACGGGGCTGGCACTCTAACCACTGAGAAACGGTGGCCAGAACTAGGTCAGGATATCAGAGAACTGGAGGGGAACCTCGTTGCCCATGACCTGAGGAATTTTGGAAGGACTGATTTAGGTAGTAAACTTTACCCAATGTGGTACAGTGAAGTCAGCAACTTTCTACTTGAAACTGTTAAATTGGAATAATGGTGAGTTACAGGTAGGTGCTGTGGGTGCGGAGGCCAAATATTGACTGAGCTAATAAGCAGCAATTTAAAAGAACCCCAAATGAACAGTGTTGGCTTGCCTATTCCATGAGCCAAGTACTATGCCAGTCACTAAAATTCCAGAAATGAATCATATAAGCCCTGCCCGGTAGGAACTCAGTCTAGCCAGGGAAATAGAGGAGCAGAAGGAACCTCTTGCTGTGATGGAGGTATGTACAGTGCTAATGAACACAGAAGAGGAAGACCTCAGTTGACTTAAGCCTATGGAAAGGCTGGTTTGGCTGGGCATTAGTAGTGGCAGATTGGGACCTTTGAGTTATATCATGTTCAGTAATTTTAGATTTTGTCTTGGGGGACATAGGTGACCACTGAAACATTGAACATGGAATGGCAGCATATTTGCATTTTAGCCCAGTCATCCTGATGGTGGAATGAAGGAAGGCTTGGAGGGGGAAGATACTGGAGACTAGGAAGCCATTGCATTATGGAGGCAAATTACAAGGACCTGATCTATGGAGATGGAGACAAGGAATGGGCTGAAGCCTATGTATGTGAATTCCTTAGTGGAGATAAGAGGATGCATTCGATACTTTATATCCAGGGTTCTAGCTTGAACAACTGAGTAGATTGGGTGCCTCGGTTCTATCTAGTACAACTGGAAATGCAGGAGAAAGTGGAGGAAGATCTCGATCTCCACTTTAGAGTTGCTGAGTTTCCAGTGCCTATGGGACATGCTGATGGAGATGTTCAGTCAACAGGTGTATAGACAAATCTGGAGCTCAGGAGAAAGATTAGGACTAGAGATTTAATTCTACAAAAGAATTTGGAGACCTGTTATGATTTGTCATTGTTGAGTGTTTTGTTGGCTTTGGAATATTTAATCAAATAGCAGTATTGTGCTGTGTTTGGTGAGGTCAGCATTTTAAACCATGTAATAATAGAGCTCTGAAATCACAGACATCAGTTCCCTGTGTTTATGTATTCTGATGTGAAAGGGAAATAAAAAACTGTATTGATTAATATTTAAATCTGTGTTACTCACAATTAGCAGTCATAGATGTATCCTTAAACACAAAGAAAAAGAACCCGAAGTGAATTGCAGTGCCACTTACTCTCCTTGGAATTGACTAGAACGGGCCTACAGGAAACTGTAACCTCATCTTCCTTCAGCTGTGTGTCTGTTTTGGGACTTTTCACAGAACATAGATGATGTAAGTTTACCTTAATTTGATCTACAGTTGAATAGTAGGCCCATGGAATACAAGCAGAATCCTCACTTCCAGCTCCAGATCTTTCTGGGATTTTCCATATGTAAGTGTGAGTTTCACCTAAATTAATCAAGTATTAATGCATCCAGTTATATTCAGTATATATACATATGTACACACACACATACACACACATAAGTACATTTATATGTATGTACAGGCTTAGTCTTAAAAATCAGTGACTCAAAAACCGGAAATGTGAAGAAAATTAGATTTAAGAAGTTGTGGTACTCAAAATTGTTTTTAGAAATTTAGTTTTTTGATAAACTGTAAGATACACATTTCTGTCTTCTTTGTCAGTTATGAATATACTGGGCTTGGCATGCATGCAGTACCACAATAGCCATGAGAGGATGACATAGGGCCCAAACATTGAACCAGACCCTCATAGATTTTTCCCCTCCTAGTTGTTTTGGCTTTCAGGAGATAACAGCAAGCCTCCTCACAGTGCCCGGAGACCACCAGACCAAGCCAGGCCAGCCTGAGTTGAGAGGCTGTAGTAGGTGCAGAAAGCCAAATGAACTCCACTGAGCCCTGCAGGTGGCCAGCACCAAAATGTGCCCCTAGCAGCACACCAGGTCTGCGCAGACAGTATCCAGAAGCAAGGGGGCCTAGATCTCACCCAGTCATACCCTGCCAACTTGGAATTTCTTTATATTTTCTCTCACTCTTCCTATCCTTACCCTAGGTAACTTAGATCAGTGGTTCTCAACCTTCCTAATGCCATCACCCTTTAATACAGTTCCTCATGTGGTGACCCCCAACCATAAAATTATTTTCATTGCTACTTCATAACTCTAATTTTGCTACTGTTATGAATCATAATGTAAATATCTGATATGCAGGATGTATTTAGGTGACCTCTGTGAAAGGGTCATTCGACCCCCAAATACCCACAGGTTGAGAACTGCTGACTTAGATCCAAGAGCCCTTTAATTAGAATTAATCAATATGTATAGCTCCTTTCTAACATCATTTAAAATTTGCTCTAAGCCCTTGTCTGAGGGAGACTGAATCTTCCCTCCTGTCTCCCTGTCTGGCTACCTGCCTAATGAATAAATCTGAATTTTTTTTTTTGGGGGGGGGGGGACTGTTGTCTTGGACTTTGGCCTCTCTGTGCTCAAAGGACATCGAATTCCTTGATGTTGTTCGGTAACAGTGGCAATTCCAATATTCCAACTTGAGGAAACGTTGCAACAGATCTCTTCTTAGCTTGAAGTGTTTTTCTCTACTACACTGTTTCATCCCCACCGAGCTAGCACCTGCCCCAGTCTCCTGTGTCTGTGTGTCTGGACCACACCATGTGACTCCCTCGCTTCACCATGGCCTTCCTTTTCTCCTTTTGTAGTTATCCTCAGTGATTTCACAATACCTGCGGAAGAGCCATCAGACCTTGATCTCATAGGTCACTGACCTCACTAGTTCAATCTGTCATACTATACACAGTGTGGTCACAATTCTGTCACACACAGGACCGTACCCTGGACCTTGACACTCTAAAGATGACCAGTTGCTCTACTCTCCTGTCTTGTGAAGGCCTCTACCCTGGTCCATTTGTGCTGTGTTCTCTAGCCGATCTCTGCTCCCAGTCACCCAGGGCTTCATGTACAGCTGCTCATAGGACCTTGACTTTCAGCCATGAAAGGAACTGTAACTCCATGTATGTAGTAGACCTCACCATTAATTATTCATTCTGTCAGACTTTAATTGGCCAGAGTCTAATAAACCTTTATTAGGGAATCAAGCAGGACATGAGGGATGATCTCAAGGGATGTGATAGGCTAGTTTCTTTTTCCTTAAGTCCTCATCTTTTCTGTCCTTATGTCCTCACCATTTTCATAAGAAGAATATTTCACTGAGAATATTTCAAAGCATTTGAATCAGCCGAATAATGGCATTTCCTTCTCCATTTCCACCACAATCTGTTACCAGGTGCCCAATGCCCAACCTTGGCACTGTCTGGACTCCTCCTCCTCCTCTAACCTTCCATAATGCCCAAACTTTCAGCAGGTCTTCTTAACACCAGCTTTAAAATAAAACCAGAATGTGACAACTTACCATTTCCGTCATTTTAAGCTGGTCCAAGACTCATTTACTTACCCAGATTATCACTATAATCCTCTAACCAACCCTTGCTTCTTCCCTTTTCCCCTACAGTCACTGACCCACACACTAGCCAAACAATCCTTTAAAAGTGTTATAGGATTATCACTCTCCAGTTCAAAACCATGCAGGGTTTTTAGGATAAAATCTAAAGTCCTGACTGTGACCTCTTAGGTCCCCTCACATCTCACCTCTTCCATCTCTTCCTTTTGCTCTGCTGGCCTCTGGTCTCCTCACTGTTCCTCAGACATACCAAGTCCCCTCTCATCTTGGGACTAGAATGCTCTTCTCACACAACTCTTCCCAACTAAGTGGATTGTTATTTCTCATAACGTAAATGTCTTCACCAGTGGCACCTCCTCAGAGAAGCCCTCCTGATCACCCTACCTAAAATAGTGCCATTGTTACTTATTCTCTCTCATCTGCCTTAATTTTGGTTAATCCTCACCCAAGGACGTTTTCCATTGATTTTAACAATTTTATTATTGTTATTTATTTTTTTTTTTTAAGAGAGAGAGTGGAAGGGAGAGGGAGAGAAGAGAGAGAAACATCAATGTGAGGGAGACACATCAATTGGTTGCATTCTGCACACCCCAACCAGGATCTGGATCAAGCTTGCAATGGAGGTATGTGCCCTTGACTGGAATCAAACCCGGGACCCTTCAATCCATGGGCCAACACTCTATCCATTGAGCCAAACCAGTTAAGACTCATCTGCCTTAATTAAAAAAAAAAATATTTTATTGATTTTTTTACAAGAGAGGAAGGGAGAGGGATAGAGAGTTAGAAACATAGATAAGAGAGAAACATCAATCAGCTGCCTCCTGCACACCCCCCACTGGGGATGTGCCCGCAGCCAAGGTACATGCCCCTGACCAGAATTGAACCTGGGACCCCCCAGTCTGCAGGCCAACGCTCTATCCACTGAACCAAACCGACTAGGGCTGCCTTAATTTTTTTTATATATTGTTTATCTCCTAGGAAGACTATGAGGATCATGAGGGCAGGGCTTTTCATTTCTACTCCCTTTTATAGTAATTTGTTGTTTCTCACTTGATATGCAGTTGTAAGTATACAAAACAGAGTTGATTCTTATATTATGATTTCTTAATTATTGTATTATTTTCCATATGAAAATCTACTTCTACCCCACCCTGTATTTGGGAACTAAATTACTGAGAAATGGCCCTTCCCTAAAAGCCAACTTTACAACTAATAGATGAAAAATACAGTTCTTATGAAAGAAAATATACCCCTGAATTTAAGTTATTTCGGCTTTTACTCTGTTAAACATTTATTGAGTTCTTATACATTTCAGATAGTGTGTTAGATACAAGAGATTTAAAATTTCAAGTGGCAACCTCTGTCCTTAGGATCCTATCCTCAGACAGAGGCAGAGGAACATTAAGCCACGTTCAAGGTGATCAGTGTTTTCTGGGGTGTGTTCTAGCTGTGTGGAGAGAGACCATCTCTGCTGGCTCAAACCTGAGTGTGTATGGATTCCCAGCACCGTCAGATTTCTTCCTCCATGCTGTGCATTTCTTTTGATGGGTGAATGCAATCATACACACACATGCAGACACATTTCCCTGTTTCCCCTCTTGACCACCTTTTTCACTTTCTCAAGCAACAATCATTTGGAAGGAATACCTTTCTGACAAGTAAGTTTTGGAGAATCTGTAAAATCTATTGCACACTTCCCATGTGTACCTAGGAAGGTGGAGTAACAGTAGCAATCTCCCACCCATGAGTACCTGGGAAGGTAGAGTAACAGTAGCAATCTCCCACCCATGAGTACCTGGGAAGGTTGGCGTAACAGTAGCACTCTCTGTTTTCACCCCATGGGCATGTATTGAGTAGGGCCTTGTGGCCATGTTTTTAAAGATAATAGTCACTTTGTCTCCAACATCTGCATGAAGTTGTGGACCTGGCAAGAGTGAAGAGGAAGAGTGGCTTACATGCTGTCAGATCAGAAGTTCTAACTCAGAAATAAAAACACAGGTTGGATAATTTAGCATTAAGGTCCTCGTCTGTTTTACCTCCTGTGTCTCCATGCTGTATTACTATTGGATTATACCTCATTCCAGAGGATTCAGGATAAAAACACTAGTATGGTTGAAATCTCTTATCTCCAGGCCCGGGGAGGTTTGGGCCTAAAAGCCCCCTGCAGTTTAATGGCCTAATCCTGGTGAATCACTGTGACTCATTCCTGACCAGGAGTCCTGATCTCAGCAGTTGGACTTCCAGAATTTCCTGGGTGAGAATAACTGCAAGCAGACCTGCATTTGAAAGGATGGGTGGGGCTACCCCATCCATTTCTTCTCTCTAGCCAATCGTAGCGTGTTTTCTGTCTGGGAGAATTTCTGTGAACCAGCAACACTACATTCTCCCTGGGGTCTCTTTCTCTGAGGCTGAGGATAATCAAGCCCTAGAGAACTCTGTTAGTGTGGAGACACAGTGGATTTGGGAGTGGTGTCCCCTATACGTGATGATTTTCAAGGAAATTCCCAAGACCAGTGTTAGTCAAGTTCTTAAACATTCTGTCTTAAAATGATTCCTGAAAAATTGAAGAGATCTTTTCCCCCTCCTGTGTGCACAGTAACACTTTTTTCTTTCCTTACCTCCTTATCTAATAAAAGAGTAATATGCAAATTGACCATCACAAGATGGCTGTCCCCATGTGGTCAAAGATGGTTTCCCCCATGTGGTCAAAGATGGCCACCACAAGATGGCCAGCAAGGGAGGGAAGTTGGGAGGGACCCAGGCCTGCAGGGGAGGGCAGTTTGGGGGGACCCAGGCCTGCAGGGGAGGACAGTTGGGGGGGAACCAGGCTGGCAGAGAAGGGCAGTTGAGGACCCAGGCCTGCAGGGGAGGGCAGTTGTCGGGGACCCAGGCCTGCAGGGCAGGACAGTTGGAGGGGACCATCCTGGCAGGGGGAAGGCAGTTAGGGGCAATCAGGCCTGCACAGGAGCAGTTAGGCGTTGATCAGGCTGGAAGCGGAGTAGTTAGGGGCAATCGGCAGGCGAGAGGTTGGGAGCCAGCAGTCCTA
The DNA here is from genome assembly GCA_004026665.1 of Murina feae. Taxonomy (NCBI): domain Eukaryota; kingdom Metazoa; phylum Chordata; class Mammalia; order Chiroptera; family Vespertilionidae; genus Murina; species Murina feae. The sequence continues at coordinate 15,469 of PVJC01005791.1, read as the reverse complement.
GATTGTGAAAGGGATATCTGACTTCCTGTTTAGGCCCGATCCCATGGTGGGATCGGGCCTAAACGGACAGTAGGACACCTCCGATTGGAAAGGGTGCAGGTTTGTCTGAGGGACACCACTACCACCCCCCACCCCCACTCTGTGCACACATTTCGTGCACTGGGCCTCTAGTCTATATATAAATTTCTCCCCTTTGGAGTTAATCATTTATATCTTAATTTTAAAAGTTAATAGCTATGTGTTTTTTTGTGTTTTGTTTTGTTTTGTTTTGAGGGATGGGAGAATAATGGAGAATTTGGTTAAGAATTTCATTAGAAAGTAATTTCTAGGAATTTCACCCAAACTATAAGCATCAGTTTAATAAACACCAAATATCTGCAATTTTATTAGTATATGGCATAATATATTGCTTTTGACACAGTATTTTATTATGCCATATTTATAGGCTTCTCAGTTTTTTGAGTGACATTTTATTTTTAAAAGATCTAATTGGCTTTATTAAGTGATTCATTAATTTGGCAGCCTCTCATATAGCAACTAGAACTCTCCTATTTCTATTTAAATAACTGAAACATGAACCAAGAAAATGAAACTTCTGGACATGGACCATCACCACATGCGACAGCACTTTGCTTGCTTGCCCACCCCTGGCAAACTGTAGCTGTTAGCGCACCTAGGATGCCCAGATGTTCTTCTTCAGCTTTTCTCTTCACTGGAACTTGGAATGTGCCATCAGTGTATTGCCGATACACAACTTTCTTGTATTTTGAGCCTATGTAAAATTCTTCCTTATCTAAAAATGCATTATTCGAAACACTTTAAAAAAACACACACATACACAACTAAGTTAGTATTTGCCTTAATGAAAGTGGAAGTTGAGTTTTAAATTTTGAATAAACATACAATTTTTACTTAAGTAATTATGCTAGTTTTCAATACCACTCTCCCATTCCCACAAAGCTTTAAAAACAGACATGGGTGGTAGAAAGTGCACCTAGGCAGAGTGGAGCCTGGATTCTGCCACTAAAATGACCCCAAGCTAGTCATTTCTACATTGGCGTCTTGGTTTCTTCTCTGAAATGAGGTATTAGAGGAGGTTTATTTATTACTCTAAAACTGTATGGGTCCAGATTTCACCACTGATATATAACCTGGATACTACAATGTTTCTAGTCTATAGGAACTGAAGTAGCCATGTTTTTCTAGATATTTCCTTTACCTAAAGTTTTTATTAACTCCTAATGGCTCCTGTGGTCTTTGGCTGTTTCACCCCAATCACTGAAATAACCTTTTACTCCTTTACATCACAAATCATAATCACCATCACAGTCAAACTGCCTAGGTAACCACTGTCCAGCTACATGTTATGAACCAGATCCGAATACATGCCCATCCCCATCTGTCTAGTCATACCACAAAGGGCTGGTGCATTAAATGATGAAAGAGGGGACAGTACAAAAGGACTAACCACAGTGTGGGTGAAGCTGCTCTAAATGGAATGGTTCTGCAGCTCCAACCACCACCCTTAGATAACATCTATTCAAACTGAACTTCTTTTTTCAGTCCCATTATTTCTTTTGAAAGGTACCCAGCTCCAGCAGAGGGAGCAATGATTTACTTGTTATTGCTGGTTTTGAACCATATTTTCCTGTAACTTCTTGGAGGGCAGAGACCATATCTGTATTATGCCTTCAATTTAAAGTTTTCTTTCATACGTACTAGTAATAGCTTTAAAAATGTGAAATAACTGGTCAATAGACTAATAACAAAATCTTTGGAGAAAAGGTAACAAATAGTTGATAGAGAAAATAATACTTTAGCTCTGAACTGAGACATTAATTGTGGTGTAAGTTTGAAAATCAGTGAAAAGAAAGAAACATGAATAACTACAAATGGAAAATTGCCTGTGAGAAAATTGAGAGAAACTGAAATTAATGAGAAGGATGCCTAGGAAGTATTTTGTTGTTATTCTTACTTTTAACCCAACTTTATTTTACTGCAATTTAATGTAATTCTGCCTTCTTTGAAAGAGAAACTAAAAAATTGGGAATCCACCTTTGCTCTTGTAAACGATGCAGTTCCTTTTCCCATTCCCTGCTTGGAGAGTAATCCCATTCCACCTCCACCGCTGCGATGAAGTAGGTCCGCTCTCCCAGGTATAGGTTTGGATTCTCAGACAGCTGCCTGCGTTGGCTCACAGTATATTTTTGCTTCATGCCACCGGTGTAGTGATCAGTTGTGAGGCACTCAACATCAAAAGTCCCTTGAAAGGTAAATGAGAAAGCATGTCACTCCTTTGCTCATTGCCTTCAGTGGTTCCTCACTTTACTCAGAATCAACATCAAAGTCCTTACTGTGGCCCGGGTTATATCTGCTGACTTCCCATACCTCTGATCATGTGGCCTACTACTCATGCCACCCAAACCACATGTCAAGGGTTTGCCTACCTCAGGGCATTTGCATTTGTTTTCTCTGTATCTGAACTTGTGTAATGAATGAAGGAAAGTTTGCTCTGGACCTGTCTTACCTCTTAGTGGTACATAAGGAACAACAACAAAAAGCCTGAAATAAGTTAGCATTTTTTCACTTTTTTTGTTTGTTTGTTTTACTCATTCAGAGCCAGACCTGTGGGAGTCTCTCAGTTTGCATGGCTATGGTTCTAGTATAAGTTATTTAACTGCAAAGAATTGACAAGTGAACACTACATCTAGGCTATAGAGAAATGATGAGAAGTTTAGGTAAAGAACCTTTAGGGAGTCTTCCAGTGTCTAGTCTGATTTGCTAGTGTAACAGAATAAAAAATTTGTACTACTCTGGCTAACCATAGAATAGTACTAAAATAAAAACGAACAAAGGAGCTTAAAAATGGTGGCAGAGTAAGTGGAAGCTGCATGGACAGTTTCCCAGGAATAAACAAAGTAAAACTAAAATACTGGAAAACCATCCTGAAAAATCAATTGAAGACTAGCTGGAGAGAACCATCATAACCAAGGATGGAAAATGGAGACCCCACAGAGACTATTAGAAACTGCGGAGGCACAAAAGGGCTGGCCAAGCTCCCACAGACAGCAGCTGAAGGCCTGGAGGGTATCTCAGCTGTCGGGGATGGGGAGGTTTCCTACTGAGAACCCTATGTTCTAAACCTGGAACTGGGCATGATAACCTCGAGAATCAAAACTGATAAAAGTGCCCACCGAATGTCTGGCTGTGAAAAGCAGTAGGGTTACTGTCCACCAGTGAGAGATGGCTGGAAATGCAGGCACTCTCTTAAAGGGACAAAAAAACCATTTGTGTGCGGCCACTCACCTTGGGCTCTGGCAGAGGGAGGGAAGAGAGGACTGGAGCTATGTGAGGAGAGTACAGGGTTGGGGACCACCTTGCTTTCTTGTGCTGAATCATTCCATCACACTGTGGGAGGACCTTTGCTATCCAGGTGTTTTTGCCTAAAGGGAAGACAATTACTCCACCCTATTGGAAGACATGTGGTCCATAGCCTGATGCTAATCAAACTGTAAATTGGACTGAAGGCAGAGGCAGATCTCTGGAGGCTTTGAGTGTTTGCCTGATTTCCTTCTGGGACTGGGGCTAGGAAAAGCAGACCCTGGTGCACATCTCTGTTCTTTCTAAAAGTACCCAGCCCCAGCAGAGGGAGCCATAAGCTATAGATTGCTGATAGCCCAAACAGGATACTAAGGGCCACTCAGAAACAGTGTCTGCACTAGAGATTGGGAATCAGCAGATCAACCTAATAATGACACAAACCCAAATAGGTAGTAAAATGGGGAGACAAAAAACAAACAATAACCTCAAATAAAAGAACAAGAGAATTTTCCAGAAGAAAAGGTAAACAAAATGGAGGTAAGAAATTTATCTGATATGGAGTTTGGCATAATGATGGCAAAAAAGCTCAACAGCATGAGAAAAGATTTAGTAACTATGAAAAAATACAAGAAAGAAATAAAGAATGGCATAGCACTAATAAAGAACACATTGAAAGGAATACACAGCAGATTAGCAGAAGCCAAGAATTGGATCAATGAATTAGGAGAAAGATAGAAAAAAAAATCACTCAATCAAAAAAAAATAATAAAGAAAAGAACCAAAAGGAAAAAAAAAATAACAAGAAACAGGAGGACAGCTTAAGGGAGCTGTAAGACACCATGAAATGCAAAAATATTCACATTTTAGGAGTGTCAGAGGAGAAGAAAGTAAGCAGGAGATAGGGAACATGTCTGAAGAAATAATGGAAGAAAACTTCCCTAACCAAGTGAAAGAAACAGTCACACAAGTCCAGGAGGCATAGAGAGTACCAACCAGGAAGAATCCAAACAAGTTCTCACCCAGACACATCATAATTAAAATGCCAAAAATTAAAGACAAAGAATTTTAAAGGCAGCAAGAGAAAAGCAATTTGTTACATACAATGGAGCTCCCATAAGGCTGTCATTTGATTTCTCTACAGGCCAGAAAAGAATGGCATGAAGTATTCAAGGTAATGAAAAGAAAGGATCTGAAACCAAGATTACTATATCCAGCAAGGCTATCATTTAAAATAGATGGTGAAATAAAGAGGTTCCCAGACAAAAAGATGGCTAAAGGAGTTTACCACCACTAAAAAGGCACTGTAGAAATGCTAATGAGAAGAAGAAATATACCAGAGAGAAACATACTAGGCATATAGAATTAAAAAGGCAATAAATAAGTACCTATCAATAATAACCTTAAATGTAAATGTATTAAATGCTCCAATCAAAAGATATAGGGTAGCTGAATGGATACAAAATTGTGACCCAATTCTATGCTGTCTATAAGAGACCCGCTTCAGAACAAAAGACTCATTCAGGATGAGAGTGAAGGGATGGGAAACATTTTCATTTTATGCAAATGGAAATATAAAAAACCTGGGGCAGTAATACTCATATCTGACAAAATAGACTTCAAAATGAAGGCCATCACAAGAGACAACAAAAGTCACTGTCATATAATAAAAGAGTAATATGCAAATTTGACCCTAAAGCAGAACGACTGGTCACTATGACACACACTGACCACCAGGAGGTGGACGCTCAATGCAGGAGCTGCCCCCTGGTGGTCAGTGCACTACCGTAGTAGGAGCTCTGCTCAGCCACAACAGCGGTGGTGGTGGGAGCCTCTCCTGCCTCCTCAGCAGTGCTAAGGATGTCTGACTGCAGCTTAGACCTACTCCCTGATGGCAAGTCGACATCCCCTGCAGGCTTCTGGGCTACCAGAGGGATGTCTGACTACCAGCTTAGGCCCAATCCCCCAGGGTGTGGGCCTATGCCAGCAGGTGGACATCTCCCGAGGGGTCCCAGACTGCAAGAGGGCACAGGCTGGGCTGAGGGACCTCTCCCCTCCCCCGCAAGTGCACAAATTTTTGTGCACCAGGCCTCTAGTATAATGATAAAGGGATTGATTCAACAAGAGGATATAACCCTAGTAAATATATATGCACCCAATATAGGAACACCTAAATATGTGAGAGAAAAAAATTGCTAGAAGACATTACGAGAGAGATCAACAGCAATACAGTCATAGTAAGGGACGTTAACAGTCTGCTGATTTCACTGGATAGAGCTTCCAGATTAAAAACTAACAAGGAAAGGGTGGCTCTAAATGACACAATGAATCAGACGGATTTAATTGATATTTGTAGAACATTTCACTCCAAAGCAGCAGAATATACATCCTTCTCAAGTGCCCATGAGACAGATCTCATGTTAGGACATAAAACAAGTCTCTATAAGTTCAAGGAGACTGAAATCATATCAAGCATCTTCTCAGATCATAGTGGAATGAAACTAGAAATCAACTATAGTAAAAACACCCAAAGCATTCAAACACATAGAGGCTAACTAGCATGTTATTAAACAATGAATGAGTTACTAATGAGATCAAGAAAGAAAGAAAAAACTTCCTGGAAACAAATAAAAATGAACACATAACAACCCCAAATCTCTGGCACACAGCAGAAGTATTCCTGAGAGGGAAGTTCATAGCACTACAGGCATACCTCAAAAAAAACCAAAAAACCAAGAAAAATTAATAATAAACAATTTAACCCTACAACTGAAAGAATTAGAGAACAACAAGAAAATCCAAGAGTAAGTAGAAGGAAAGAAATAATAAAGATTAGAGCAGAAATAAGTGATATAGAGATTAAAAAACAAAACAATACAAAACATTAATGAAAACAAGACCTGGTTCTTTGAAAAAAAAAAAAACAAGATTGATGAGCTAGATTCATCAAAAAACAAAGAGAGAGGACTCCCCACCCCTCAAAAAAAATCAGAAATGAAGGTGGGGAAGTAACAACTGACACCACAGAAATACAAAGCATTGTAAGAAAGTACTATGAACAACTATATACCAGTAAGCTGGACAATGTGAAGGAAATGGACAAATTCCTAGAAAAATACAATCTCCAAAAACTGAATCAGGAAGAATCAGAAAACCTGAATAGGCCAATAACAACTGATGAAATAAAAGCCATAATAAAAAAACTTCTAGATGGCTTCACAGGGGAGTGAGAGTTTTACCAAACTTTCAAAAGAAGAAATAATATCTCTACTCCTCAAACTATTCGAAAAAAATCTAAGAGAAAGGAACACTTTCAAGCTTTTTTTATGAGGATAACTTTATCCCAATTCCAAAGCCAGATAAAGACACTATAAAGAAATAAAATAGGCCAATATCCCCGATAAACATAGATGCTAAAATCCTCAACAATATATTAGCAAAGCAAATGCAGCAACATATTAAAAAAATCATACAACATGACCAAGAGGGATTTATTCCAGGGATGCAAGCCTGGTACAATATTCTCAAATGAGTAAACATGGTACATTACATAAACAAATTGAAAAACAAAAATCACATGATCATATTAATAGATGCAGAAAAAGCATTCAACAAAATCCAACACCTAGTTTTGATAAAAACTCTCAGGAAAGTGGGAATAGAGGGATCATATCTCAACAGAATAAAGGCCATATATGACAAACCTACAGTCAACATCTTACTCAATGGGCAAAAACTAAAACTATTTCCCCTAAGAAGAGAAACAAGACAGGGATGCCCACTCTTACCACTCTTGTTCAACATAGTACTTGAAGTCCTAGCCACAGTGATCAGACAAGAAGAATAAAAGGCATCCAAATTGGAAAGAAGGAAGTAAAACTGTCATTATTCACAGATGGCATGATATTGTACATAGAAGACCCCAAAGACTCCACCAAAAAGCTACTAGATCTAATAAATAAATTTGGCAATGTAGCAAGATACAAAATTAACACCCAGAAATCAATAGCATTTTTATACACTAATAATGAATTCTCAGAGACTAAACAATGCCATTTATCATTGCAACAAAAACATTAAGATATTTAGGAATAAACTTAGCCAAGGAGGTGAAAGACTTGTACTCAACTACTGGACATTGAAAAAAGAGATAGAGATATAAATAAGTGGAATAATATACCATATTCATGAATTGGTAGAATTAACATCATTAAACTGTCCATCCTACCCAAAGCAATCTACAGATTCAATGCAATCCCTATTAAAATACCAACAGCATATTTCACAGATCTAGAATACTCCAAAAATTTATATGGAACAAAAGAATATCCCAAATAGCCTCAGCAATCTTGAGAAAGAAGAACAAATTTGGATGGATCACAATACTAGTTATTAAGTTATACTACAAAGCCACTGTACTCAAAACAGCCTGCTCCTGGCACAAGAACAGTCATATAGATCAATGGAACAGAACAAAGACCCCAGAAATTGACCCAAGCCATTAAACTCAATTTATATTTGACAAAGAAGTCAAGAAAGTCTTCAATAAATGGTGGGAAAATTGGACAAACACATGCAAAAAAGAAAAAAGAAATTAGACCCCTAACTTGCATCATACACAAGAATGAACTCAAAATGGATAAAAGACTTAAATGTAAGCCATGAAACCATAAAAATCTTAGAAGAAACCAAAGGCAGCAAAATCTCAGACATCTCTTGTAGTAACATGTTTATAGATACATTTTCTAGGGCAAAGGAAACCAAGGAGAAAATAAACTAATGGAAGTACATCAAAATAAAAAGAAACCATCAACAAAATAAAAAGGGAGCCCACTCTATAGAAGGACATATTTGGCAAAGATATAGCTGATAAGTGTTTGATATCCAAAATATAAAAGGAACTCATACAAGTTAGTAAAAGAAAGACAAACAGAGAAGAACCAAGATGGCGGCATAGGTAAACACCACAACCATTTCAAAACCACAACGAAAAGAAAAAACGGACATCACCCAAACCCACAGGAAGGCTGACTGAGTGGAAATTCTACAACTAGGAAGAGAAGGTGTGGAAATAAAGTGCAAAGGGCTGGAAGCATTTCATACCAGAGGGAGGCACAAGCTCCCAACGGCTCTGAACTCCAGTTCCAGGTGAGTTTCTGGGGACTCAGAACCATGTGGGGAGGAGCTGGACTGTCCAGCACCATCTGACACCATCTGACACCGTCGGGCACTGGGAGGAACTCCAGAGCGGCTTGAGACCTGTTGCCTCTTAGGGCAGGGCTGAGAAGCAGCCATAGCTAGTTGCTCTGCCCTGTAGACTCCCCAAGACCCTGCCCCACCCAAGCTGCACACAGAGGCTTTTGCATATAAAAGGCTGAGAAGCCTCAGGCAAAGGCTAAAATAGCAACTCCTTGCAGATACAAGAGCCAGCCTCACCCAGTGGCCAGAGTGGGACCATCCTAAATACAACTCCTCAGATTCATAAGGGACACTCTCAGGGGGTAGACTCTGAGCACCAAAGCCCCACTGAAACAACTCTTGCCCCATAAGTGTGTCTCCAGCACAGAAGTTCTCCCACTGTAGACACAGCTGATTCTCATAACCAAGTGGCTTGGAGGTCAATTCCTCTCAGTGATCACCTAACACAGAAAGCCACTCTATCAACCCAGGGAAGCAGCCAAAATGCAGAGACAAAGAAACAGATCACAAATGACAGAAAAGGAGGAAGTCAAACGACAGGATATAGAGTTCAAAATCACGGTTATAAGGTTTTTCAAAAATTTTCTAGAAACTGCTGATAAACTTAATGAGACCTTCAGTAAATCTAAGCATACACTGACTAAAATAAAGAATATTATACAGAGATCCAGACTAGAGGAACGCAAGAATCAAGTCAAAGAATTGAAATACGAAGAAGCAAAAAACACCCAAATGGATAAGCAAAAAGAAAAAAGAATCCAAAAATATGAAGACAGTGTAAGGAGGCTCTGGGACAACTTCAAGCCTACCAACATCAGAATTATAGGGGTGCCAGAAGAAGAGAGAGAGAGCAAGATATTGGAAACCTATTTGAAGAAATAATGACAGAAAACTTCCCCTACCTGGTAAAAGAAGTGGACTTACAAGTCCAGGAAGCATAGAGAACCCCAAACAAAAGGAATCCAAAGAGGACCACACCAAGACACATCATAATTAAAATGCCAAGAGCAAAAGTCAAGGAGAGAATCTTAAAAGCTGCAAGAGAAAAGCAGTCAGTTACCTACAAGGGGGCACCCATATGCCTGTCAGTTGATTTCTCAACAGAAACTTTGCAGGCCAGAAGGGAGTGGCAAGAAATATTCAAAGTGATGAATAGCAGAAACCTACAACCAAGATTACTTTACTCAGCAAAGCTATCATTCAGAATTGAAGGTCAGATAAAGAGCTTCACAGACAAAAAAAAGCTAAAGGAGTTCATCGCCACCCAACCGGTATTATATGAAATGCTGAAAGGTATCCTTTGAGAAGAGGAAGAAGTAAAAGTAAAGATAAAAATTATGAACAACAAATACATATCTATCAACAAGTGAACCTAAAAATCAAGTGAATAAAAAAATTTGATGAACAAATAAACTGGTGAATAGAATAGAATCAGAGGCATAGAAAGGGAGTGGACTGACAATATTTTGGGGGAAAAGGGAGTTGGGGTGCGGGAAGAGACTGGACAATAATCGTACACCTATGGAGGAGGACAGTGGTGGGGGGTGTAAGGGCAGAGGGTGGGGTGGGAACTGGGAGGACGGGAGCTATGTTGGGGGGGGGAACAACTGTAATAATTTGAACAATAAAGATTTAAAAAAGAAAGACAAACAATCCAATTAAAAAATAAGCAAAAGATCTAAATAGACACTTCTCCAAATCAGACATACAGATGGCCAAGAGACATATGAAAAATGCTCAAAGCCACTGATCATCAAAGAGATGCAAAATATAATGACAATGAGGTATCAGCTCTTACCTGACAGAAAGCTACCGTCAACCAATCAACAAGTGACAAGTGCTGGTGAGGATGTGGAAAAAGGGAACTCTAGTACACTGCTGGTGTAAAAACAGTATGCAGCTCTCTCAAAAAATTAAATATGGAATGCCATTTGACCCAGTGACCCCACTTCTAAGAATATATCCTAAGGGATCTGAAACACCTATCAGAACGAATGTATTTACCCCAATGTTCATAGCAGCATAATTTACAATAGCTAACATCTGGTATTGGCACAAGAACAACCCAAATGCCCATCAGCAAATGAGTGGATAAAAAAGCTGTGGTACATTTACATAATGGAATACAATGCAACAGTAAAAAAAGTATCTCTTACCCTTTAAGACAGCATGGATGGACCTGGAGAGTATTATGCTAAGCAAAACAAGCAAGTCAGAGAAAGATAAATATCACATGATCTCACTCATGTGTGGAATCTAATGAAAACAATAAACTGATGAACAAAAATAGGTTTAGAGACATGGAAGTATAGAACAGACTGTGGAATCTCAGAGGGAAGGTGGGAGGGGGTGGTTGGTGGGAGGAAATCAACCTAAGAACTTGCATATATGCATAACCAATGGACACAGATAATAGGATGGTGAAGGTCAGGGCAGGCTAGAATGGGTCAAGGGGGCAGGGAGGGGGAAGAGACATATGCAACCCTTTCAACAATAAATATTTAATTAAAAATTAGAATGAACTATCAAGAAAAACATTTTAAAAATCTATATAAAGCAACCCATATTAATCTGAGTAAGTGTTAAACCCAACTTACTACTGTGACCTGATTTTTCTCTTGAAACTAGTGCTTACATGTTAAAAGTTTTAAAATATATAGTTCAGGATTTCCATTCCTATGCAAACTTAGGAAGCAGCCTGGTCTCAAGACCCAGCTGATGCAAACCACTCAGTCACAGGAACTCAGCAGACAAAAGACTAGATAATCAACTCAAGAATGGTCACCATAAAGATCCATATCAAGGCCTATGGGAAGACATCCTTCACATCCTACACATCATGCACGTCCACAGTGTTCTCTCCCCTCTTTCAGCCTTATAGAATTTGTTAGCTTGACCAGAGTTGTTAAGATGGACTTTGGGACAAAAGTCCCCATCTCCTTGAGAAAGAAGAACAAAGTAGGTGGGATCTCAATACCAGATATCAAGCTGTATTACAAAGCCACTGTTCTCAAAACAGCCTGGTACTGGCACAAGAACAGACATATAGATCAATGGCATAGAACAGAGAACCCAGAAATTGACCCAAACCACTATGCTCAACTAATATTTGACAAAGGAGGCATAAACATACAATGGAGTCAAGACAGTCTCTTCAATAAATGGTACTGGGAAAATTGGACAGGTACATGCAAAAAAATGAAACTATACCACCAACTCACACCATACACAAAAATAAACTCAAAATGGATAAAGGACTTAAACATAAGATAGGAAACCATAAAAATACCAGAGGAATCCACAGGCAGCAAAATCTCAGACACATGCCGAAGCAGTCTCTTCACCGATACTACTACTAGGGCAATGGACACTAAAGAGAAAATAAATAAATGTGATTACATCAAAATAAAAAGCTTTTGCATAGCAAAAGAAACCATCAACAAAACAACAAGAAAGCCCACTGCATGGAAGAACATATTTGCCAATGTTATCTCTGAGAAGGGTTTAATCTCCAACATTTACAGGGAACTCATATAACTTAAAAGGAAGATAAGCAATCCAATCAAGAAATGAGCAACAGACCTAAATAGACACTTTTTGAAAGAAGACAGAAGAAAGGCCAAAAGACATATGAAAACATGCTCAAAGTCACTAATCATCCGAGAGATGCAAATCAAAACAACAATGCGATACCATCTCACACCTGTCAGAATGGCTATCATTAACAAATCAACAAAGGACAACTGCGGGCGAGGATGCAGAGAAAAAGGAACCCTCCTGCACTGCTGGTGGGAATGCAGACAGGTGCAGCCAGTGTGGAGAATGGTATGGAGTTTCCTCACAAAACTAAAAATGGAACTCCCATTTGACCCAGTGATCCCACTTCTAGGAATATATCCCAAGAATCCAGAAACACCAATCAGAAAGAATACATGCACCCTTATGTTCATAGTGGCACAATTCACCATAGCTAAGATTTGGAAACAGCCTAAGAGCTCATCCATAGATAAGCAGATTAAAAAACTGTGGTACAGCTACACAATGGAATACTATGCTTTGGTAAAAAAGAAGCAGTTTTTATCATTTACAACAGAATGGATGGAACTGGAGAGCATTATGCTAAGTGAAATAAGCCAGTCAATGAAAGAAAAATACCACATGATCTCACTCATTTATGGAATATAATGAACAACAAACTGATGAACAAAAACAGATCCAGAGACAGAAAAGCATCAATCAGACCATCAAACCTCAGAGGGAAGGTAGAGGAGGGTGGGGGTAAAGGGGACAGATCAACCAAAGCACTTATATGCAAGCATATAGGCCTAACCAATGGACACAGACAATAGGGTGCTGAGGGCATGAGTGAGGAGGTGGGGAGGTAATGTGGGGATAAGGACACATGTAATAACTTAATCAATAAAGAAATTTAAAAAATTTCCATCTTCTCAAGAGGCCAATTACTTAAATATAGTGCTTTCTTTTTCATCAGCACCTTTCTCATAAGTTTGGCTTTTGTTGCATTAGGAAGCTAAGCCTTGGTTTGGTTACACCAGCTATCTTTAAAAGAACCATAATATAAAAGTAGAATGTGCTAAGGATTCTGCTTTGTGGCAATGGGAGACATCCCAGTCTGTCCTTTTGTCACTCACTTACCTCCCACCGACAAACAGGAAATGGCCCTCTCTGGCATATAGCAGGGAGTTGCCTAGTCTTGCTCTTCCAAGGGAAGGAGTGGTACTTGGGAGGCTTGGGGAAGGGATGAGTTTATCACTCACCACAGGATTATAAGTCAAAACCTCAAGAATTGATCCAATAGAGACTTGTCTTGACTTTAAAGAAATATACCTTCGGTATCAGGCTGCATGGTGAGTGTGAGACTTGTTTGAGGGAAGAGGTTTGCCGTGTCCCTCCTTTCTTGTCTTGACAGATACGTGTTTCCTGAGAAGTAAATCCCGTGTACATCAGCCTCATTTCCAGCACTGAATAAGTACCACGTGACCAAATCTCCTTTGCTCATATTGAGACCAGGCTGATTCCCATACATAAATCCATTCATGGCTGTAAAAAGTGAAAAATAACATTTTGAAAGTAGTTTATCTTATATCCTACTACATGACAACCTCCAAGACTTTCCAGAGCCAACTTTATTTAATTTTTAAAAGACCCAATCTGGCCTCTCTACTCCTTTCTGTGTCAGGAGTGGCTTTACCATTTCTTGATGTTCCCTCCAGAGCAGAAAGGAGCAGAGGTAAATGCAGTGTTCTCAGAGTTCTGTGCCCTAGGAATCTTACTGTTCTTCCAAGCTAGCCACTTTTCAGTTCTCTCAAGGATCATATTGTGAACACCTAAATATTTGAGAAATATCATCTCTTCCTGGGCACTGTAGGCTTCCTGGGAATGGGTTTGTTCTAGATGGAAAATTCTATGATTTTTCTTGAGTTAATACGACAGAGTATTTGCAGGAAGTTTTCTCTCACTGCTGTTTTTGATAGATAATATCTTTGACTCTTCCAGAATGCAAAAATGCTAAATCAAAAGGATTATTTTAAAGACTGTGAGTAATGTGACTAGTATCAATCCAATTAAAAAAAATCTATAAAACAACTTTACATTTTTTTCTTCTTGCTACAATAATTTTCACATGTTGTCCATTAGTGGTGTGGTGGTTTTTATTTTTTTAAACAATTAGCTCATTATCTCTGAACCCTAACTGCATTTTAGAACTGCATTTTAGAACTGCATTTTAGAATTACACTGGGAGCTAAAAATAAATCTAATGCCATATTTCAATTAAATAAAAACCTCTGGAGGTTGTCCTGAGCATTTAAAAAATAGCTTTAATAGCTTTTAAAAGCTTCCAGTTGATTCTAATATGTAGTCAAAGGTGAGAATTATTGAAGTTTATTGAGAGCAGAGACCATATCTTTCTTCATATTAAATAATACAATGAACCTGTCATTCTTAAACCACAGATGAAAAAAGCATCTAGTCAGCAGTTCTCAAATTTGAACATAGATCAGAATCACCTGGAGGGTGTGTTAAGCATAGATTGCTGTCCCCATACCCAGAATTTCTGGTTCAGTAGGTCAGGGTTGGGGCCTAAGAATTTGCATTTCTAAGAAACCCTGCATGATGCTGATCACATACTAAGCACCATTCATCTAATTGACATATTATGAATATTTTATCCTGAATTAAGTGAGATGAGGAGTAACTGAACAACACATTAAATAACCAGTGGTGGAGAAACAAGATGGCAGCATAGGGTAGACACCGTAAATGCAGCCGTGAACAACTATTTCAGAAAAACCTCGAAAAGAACACACGGACACCACTCACACCCACAGGAAGGCTGGCTGAGTGAAAATCCTACAACTAGAGAAGAGTTTGAGACTCAGAGGAGCGGCGAAAGCAAAGTACAGAGGTACGGAGGCGCGCACATGGGGCTCGGGGAAGGGCTGGCGCCGGGGGACGTGGTTCTTTTCCAAAACGGAGAGAGCCACAAGTCCTCAGCGGCTCTGAACTCCAGTTCCAAGCGAGTTTCTAAGGACCCAGACACCCAGAGAAGGGGGACTGACTGGCACCAGGAGGAAATTCAAAGCGGGTTTCTCTCAGCGTTGCTTGCAGCAATTACCGTGGAACACAGAGACCTGGTGTCTCTCAGCGCAGCGCTGAAAAGCGCCATAGCTATTTGCTCCGCCCCGCCCTGCAAACTCCCCGAGGCCCCGCCCCTCCCAAGCTAACTCAACACCTCCTTAAAGATACAGGAGCCAGCCCCACCCGGTGGCCAGAGTGGGACTAACCTAAACAAAACAGATCCACAAGGAACACACTCGGGGCAGATGCAGTGAGCATAAAAGCTCCACTGAAACAACTCTTGCCCCATAAGGGTGTCTCCAGCACAGAAATTCTCCCACTGTAGACACAGCTGACTCTCATAACCAAGTGG